>NW_020769376.1:4610634-4631992 GCF_900518735.1 Pseudonaja textilis
AGCCTTCAGCTCCGTGTCTGCCTCGTGTGTCATCCCAACGACTACACAACAATATTGACATAATGTGCAAGTTAAACTAGATTTTAGGTAAGTAACAAATAAAGAAAACAAGTGAAGTTAAAGATTTGTCTGGAGAAATGGTTGAGATTACATTTACTTCAAAAAGACTGCACTAACTCTATCCCTTATTCTGGTGCATCCAGTTATTCCCACAGATAAAGTCCTCCTATTAAACATTGGGAGGCTACAATTGTGCATAACAAATGGGCGTACTTTCATTCAACTAGAATCACCCCGGAAGCAACTCCATGGCTATCTATATATGGAAATTGAGATAATTTATTTCTAGCTCATCTGTGATGTAGCCAGAATTTCACAAAAGCCGGCCTTTATATGTGCACAGTTAATGCTCTGCAGAGCTTATAGTGGGTCCATGATGATACTTTGCAATACCAAAAATGTACATTAGTTTCCCCCTGTTGTATTTTAGTTGTTTATTAAAGTTGTTTTAGATCTGCCATGCTTGGAATGACATATAAACCTAGCAGAACAATAATTTAAAATGTAATAAAAATAAACTTACGTCATCATGCCTTCTTGGACTTGAGCCAATCTCTTTTTCCTTCCTATTGAGGTTCAGCTGGTGTACCATCTTGCTGGGATGCTATCATTGCTGCAGGTGCTATTAATGCAATTGGAACAAATTAAAAAAAATCAATCTTCCAGGCTTTCTGGGATGCTATCATTGCTGCAGGTGCTATTAATGCAATTGGAACAAATAAAAAAAAATCAGTCTTCCAGGCTTTCTGTCTGTCCTTCACTGAGAATATTCTTTTTAAAAATGCCAGGAAAATGAACAACATGAACTAAACATTGATGGAGTAGGGTGCCGATTTAATATAGTTCTTTGCATTCTATTATTGGACAGGTGGAAAAAAACTGATTTGAGTCACACTTCTCATCATACTTGGCTGGCAGAAGTGGTGGGATTCAAGAAAGAAAGATCCAACCTCTCCCCCCCCCCCCCCGTGTGTGTGTGTGTGAGAGAGAGAGAGAGAGAGAGGGAGGGAGAGAGAGAGAGAGGGAGAGGGAGAGGGAGAGGGAGAGAGAAGGGGCAAGGAAAAAAAGGAATCCCTGCTCTGAAAAGGGATTATCCTCCCAAGAAAACAAACAAGCTCTTTGCATGCAGGAGGCAGTGTGTGCTATTGTGCCAGGGAAGCTGCACAACTTTTCCTTTGCAAGCAAATTATTTAGCTCCCTAAATAACTGTGAGAACTGGGCTCACCAAGTAGCACCAAAGCACTCTGCACAGCTTCTCTAAAGATTGCTTATGAGCCAGCCTGCCAGGCCTTTCCTTAGAGAGGATCCCCTGCAGTTTTGCTTGGCGAGAGATTTGGTTAGGTCGCTAGGTCAGGATTGAGTTGGAGGCTGGGGTGGGCACAAACACGTGGCAGCCTGGAGGATTGCAGCTCTCCACCCCGCTTGTGGGTTACATAGCCAAGCAGTGGCCCAAGTGGGCTTCCCCTCACGCATTGGAGGCACCCCATTTACCAGCATGGGCATAACTGGCAATCCAGTCAGTGAGCTTGACCATCCCGCTGATGGTGAAGAAAAGGCCCAGCAGCATGCGGACAGCAGAGAAGAGCAGTGCCATTGTCACACTGTTTCTCCTGTCTTTCCTACCCACTGGCGGCCAGCCAGAGATGGTGGAACCAGGGTGGAGAAAGGAGGAAGGAGGCTGGGAAAGTGAAAGCCACCCTGGATGAAGCAAGCAGGCACCTCCTGCTTGCCCCCCTGCCTGCTGCTAACCATCCAAGCAACCCTGAGTGGCTTAGTGGGACAGAAGAGAGTGTGCCCAGGCATGTGCACAGCACTGCAGGGTGACGCTCAGGCTCCAAAAGAGATATGGGAGTTGATGTGCTTTTCCTGCTTCTGTTGTGGTCATCTTGGGCAAGTGGAAATCACCTGTGAAGAAGAGTCAGGGTCTGAGTTTCAAGGCCCTGGGCTGGACAGGAAAGCTGGAGTTTTAATGCCTTCGGAAGTTAACAGGGCAGGCGGCGACCCTCAATCCCTTCCTGCCCTGCCCTTCTGTGGTGTTTACAGAACTGACGGCAGTCCCCACTCCGGTCTGCAGTTCTGGCGGGAGCGCCGATCGCTCCCATTGGCTGATGCCGTTTGACAGCAAAAGGAGCTGTCAAACGGCATCAGCTGTTGCCACCAGCTGATCTGCCTTGTTAGCCTCAGCAGTCGCAGCAACCCTTTATTCATTGAATAAAGCTTCTAACCGTTTGCTCTGAGTCTGCCTCGTATCTCCGCCGCTCCACAACACTGGCGATGAGGGCGGGATGCAATAAGAGGCAACCAGATGTTCAAACAAGCTGAGCTGTCACTTAAAAGGAGCCAGAGCTACCGAGAGCTGACAGCCGCAGCTGCTGACGCTCTCCGCGAGCACGAAGTTTAAAAGCCTCCACAGCTGAGGAGACAGACGCCGCCTGACAGGCGCAGCCACAATCGCTCTTTTAAGAGTGCGATTTTCAAAACCTCCCCCAGCTGAGGAGACAGATGCTGCCGCCTCACGATGACTTCCAGCCCGGCATTCCCACCCTTCAAGCCAACTGCTGAGACATGGGAATCGTACAAAAATCGTTTCTTCTGCTTCCTAGATGCGATAGACCTCACGGATGCCACAGACCACCGAAAGAAATCATACTTCCTTAGTTTTTGCGGGGCTGCGGTTTTTGACACCGCTACAGCGCTGGTTGTTCCTCGTTCCATTAGAACTATTCCCTGGGAGGAGCTTCAAGAGATCCTCTCCAACCACTACTCCCCTAAGCCTTCCCAAATCGCTAGGAGACATGCCTTTAGGATGAGGAAGCAGTCTGAGGGGGAGTCAGTTAGTGAGTATATGGCAGCCTTACGATCAGCTGCCCTACAATGTGGGTTCAGAGATTACTTAGAAGACATGCTCCTAGATCAGATTGTCTGTGGGGTCAAGGACCGGAGGCTTCAAAGACATTTGCTAGCTAAAAAAGACCTCACCTTAGCTATAGCTATAGAGGAAGCCCAAGCTGCTGAGCTATCTGCTCTGTCAGCAGCTGAAATACAAGGGACCCCTATCAGGCAAGGCAGCTCAACTATCCACTCTGAGGAAGTTTCCCTAGATGAAAATCCTGAAGACACAATGGAGGTAAATCGCCTTAGACAACAGAGCCCCGCCCCCCCCGAAGGACCTAGGCAAAAAACCAACCTCGCCCCCAGGCAGCAACCTATCTGCCTGAGTTGTGGAGGTACCCATCTCAGGGTATCCTGCAGGTTCAGGAATGCAATCTGCCTGAACTGTCAAAAGAAAGGCCACCTAGTTAGAGTCTGCCAAGCAGGGAGAACTTTTCCACAGAGACCTCAACCTACTGCTAATTTTCAAAGGCAAGTTGAGGATTGATATACCTGCTACCACTCAGATCACACTTCAAAAGGCTCTAACAAAATAAGTATCTTTGTTTTTTTTAGAAGGTAAGCCTTGCAGGATGGAGGTGGACACGGGATCTGCACTCTCAATCATCTCCTGGGAAACCCTGAAGAAGATGCATCCCAGAATGTCCAAGAAGAAGCTCCGGAACTGCCACCTGACTCTGCGTGATTACCAAGGCAAGAATATCCCTGTCCTCAGGAAAGGCAAGTTTTTAGTCCAATTCCAAAACTTCAAAGGCCACTTGCCTTTGGTGGTAGTAGATGGTGCCCTCCCTAGTTTACTGGGACTAGATTGGTTCCCTGCTCTTGGCCTCAGCATAACTGGTATCCATGCTGTTTCAACCTCTGAAGTAGACACCCTATTCAGAGACTACTCTGATGTATTTAGCAAAGATTTAGGGTGTTACTCTGGTACCCCTATTTCATTCAATGTAGACCCACAGGCAACTCCCATTCGCCTGAAACCACGCAGAGTACCTTTTGCTATTCGCCCCAAGTTAGACATAGAGCTAGATAAATTGCTTAAGCAAGGGGTGTTAGAACCGGTAGATTTTGCAAGATGGGAGATCCCCATAGTCACCCCACTTAAAAAAGATGGCAGCGTGAGAATCTGCACTAATTACAAAACTTCCCTCAATCGTTTCCTGCAAGTCAGCGCTTACCCTGTCCCTGTCATCCAACATCTTTTACACACCTTTGAGCCTGGGACTATCTTTGCAAAATTAGATATGTTCCAGGCCTACCAACAGTTTCCTGTTGACAACCAGACTGCAGAATTACAAACCATAGTCACCCATAGGGGTGCATTTAAGTGCAAACGTCTCCAATTTGGTGTTAGTGTAGCCCCCGGGATTTTTCAATCCCTAATGGAGAGGCTTCTCCAAGGACTCCCAGGTGTAGTCCCCTATTTTGACGACATTTTGGTCTCAGCTATGGATAAGACACAACTGATACAGAGGGTCAGATCAGTCCTTGAGCGGTTTAGGCAGCATGGCCTCAAACTCAAGAGGGAGAAGTGCACCATCGCCACTAAGCAAGTGGACTTTCTAGGCTACAGAATTGACGCCTCTGGTATTCACCCAATTGAGTCCAAAGTCAGAGCTATTCACGAGGCACCCACACCTTCCAACAAGACTGAACTCCAAGCCTTCTTAGGGCTTCTAAATTTCTATGCTGCATTCCTCCCACATAAAGCTTCTATAGCAGAACCTCTGCACAGACTTTTAGATAAACAATCCCCCTGGCATTGGGGACCTAGGGAAGCCCATGCTTTTAAATCCGTCAAGTCCTTGCTCACTTCTAATGCAGTTTTAATCCAATTCAATCAGCAGCTGCCCCTAGTCCTGGCAGCAGACGCTTCCCCCTTTGGTGTAGGGGCAGTTCTGAGCCACAGGCTCCCCAATGGCTCTGAGGCACCAATTGCCTTCTTCTCAAGAACCTTCTCTGCTGCAGAAAGGAACTACAGCCAAGTTGATAAAGAGGCTTTGGCTGCAGTTGCTGCAGTTAAAAAGTTTCATGAATTCCTTTATGGTCACTACTTTGAACTTATAACAGACCATAAACCACTTTTAGGCCTTTTGTCAGGGGACAAGCAAACCCCACAGGTCCTATCACCAAGGATGACCAGGTGGACTCTGTTCCTGGCCGCCTATTCATACAAACTAGTGCATTGCCCGGGAAAGAACATGTGCCGTGCAGAAGCCCTGAGTCGTTGCCCCCTACCAGTGCCAGTCGAAGACCCCGCACCCATACATACCATTTTTGAGGTCAACGAACTCAACTTGCCTATTACAGCTGAAGACATTGCCACACACTCCAAAAGGGACAAGGTAATTGCCCAAGTCCTGGACTGGGTGGGAAGGGGGTGGCCTGCAATTCAATACACTCCTAAATTTTTACCATTCAAGATTCGCAGGCAAGAGTCTCTACAGGGCTGTTTGCTGTGGGGAACAAGGGTGGTCATCCCTGCCACACTACAAGAGCCAATCTTAAAGGTCCTACATGAAGGCCACCCGGGCATCGTGAGTATGAAGGCCCTGGCCCGCAGCTATGTGTGGTGGCCAGGCATGGATGCCCAGATCTCCAGCTGGGTAAGCTCATGCCAGCCATGCCAAGCTACCAGACCAGCCCCACCTGCAGCCACTCCTACCCAGTGGGAGGATGCTGGGGCCCCTTGGTCTCGGCTACACATTGACCTGGCAGGCCCAGTGCATGGGCGGACTTTCCTAGTCTTAGTGGACTCTTTTTCTAAATGGATTGACCTGGCTCTACTTCCTTCCACAACCACACTAGCCATCACTAGAGCCCTGACCAGAGTATTTGTCACCCATGGCCTCCCTGACACACTGGTATCCGACAATGGCCCCCAGTTCACCTCTTGTGAGTTTGAGGTTTTTGCAGCCAATCTGGGTATCAGGCACATCCTCACAGCCCCCTTTCACCCTGCAAGCAACAGGATGGCTGAGAGGGCAGTTAGGTCAGTAAAAGAAGTATTGGCGAGGCTTGGCCAGATGGACTGGCACTCCAAACTGTCCAGATATCTTCTGACCCAACATACAACCCCCTGTACCACGACTAACAAGTCAGCTGCAGAATTGCTAATGGGCAGGCGCCTTAGGACCACCTTGGACAGGTTGCACCCCCATTACACCCCTGGCACCCCCTTGGGTTCTGACAGCCTTACCAGGGAGTTCGCCCTGCATGACCTGGTCTATTCCAGGAATTATGCAGGGGACCCATTATGGGTACCAGGACAGGTTATATCAGTTACAGGGCCAAGATCCTATAGGGTCCTCCTGGACGACGGTCGTATGTGGCGCAGACACATAGACCAGCTGAGGAGGCGTTGGAGAAGGAATACTGATGACTCCTGCACCCAGCCAGGCGAACTGGTCTACCCATCAAATGCCAAGAGTCCGGTCTACCTGTCGAACGCCAAGGGACCGGTCTACCCAGGGAATGCCGAGGGTCCGGTCTACCCTGCAAACACCGAGGGTCCGGCCTACCCAGCAAATGCTGAGAGTCCAGTCTACCCAGCTGACACTGAAGGTTCCCAACCAAACGACCCGGTCTACCCAGGAAACGCCGAGGGTCCAGTCTATCCAGCCGACGCCAAAGGTTCCCAACCAGATGACCCCGTCTACCCAGGGAACGCTATGGACTCCCGACCAAACGACCTGGTCTACCCATCCAGCCGATAGATGTGCCCAAAGCAAGCCGAGCGAAGAAACCTACCTGGACCACCGCCGGGCACTCGGATTAAGGTTCCTGACAATCGAGCTTACACTTCTGCAGCTTCCAGGGTGATCCAGGGGGCGATGGACTCTGCCCAAGCCGAAGATTCTCCAGGACTAAGGCGGTCCAGCCGCCAGTGCAGGCGGCCGGCCTATTTACAGGACTACACATGCTCCTGGCCAGGGGAAAGGAGTGTGGTGTTCACAGAACTGACGGCAATCCCCACTCAGGTCCGCAGTTCTGGCGGGAGCGCCGATCACTCCCATTGGCTGATGCCATTTGACAGCCGGCTATAAAAGGAGCTGTCAAACGGCATCAGCTGTTGCCACCAGCTGATTTGCCTTGTTAGCCTCGGCAGCCGCGGCAACCCTTTATTCGTTGAATAAAGCTTCTAACCGTTCGCTCTGAGTCTGCCTCATATCTCTGCCGCTCCACAACACCTTCCTTCTGCAGCTGGTGGCAGAGAGGAAGGTGAGCCAGAGCCATCACCACTTGCCTCCCCTCCCACCTGCCTGCATCTGAGATGCAGGCCACCACAATGAGAATGGTGTGAGCCTCAAGGGCTGGAAGGTAAGGCTGATGGCAGGGAAGAAAGATTCATTGCAGGTTTGCTGCATTCAGCTGAATGGCTGCCTTTGGTGTGGGGGGGACAGGGCAAGGCTCGGCACCTTTCAGGCATTTTCTCTCAGGCCTATCACCTGGAGGCCCAGTGGAAGCTGAAGCTGGGTCCAAAAGGCAGCTGAGACTCACTTTGTCCTCACCTACTGAAGTGGCCCTTCAGCTGAATGCAGCACAGCAAGCCCGGAGCAGATCTTCCTTCTCCATCATCAGCCTTATCTTCCAACGCATGGGGCTTGCATCATTCTCACAGTGGCGGCCTTCGCTGAAGCAGGCAGGCTGATGGGCAGGTGAGAAAGGGATAGCTGGCAGAGGGGTGATGCAGGTGGCCATAGCTTCATACTCCCTGGTCACCAGTGTTCTGCCTGCTGGCAGGCGAGGTCCAGCAACTGCAAAGTATCCAAGCAGGGGTGAGATGTAGACTGGGGGGGACCCAAGCAGCGATGGCTCAGCCCTGGCTCACCTTCCCCTCTGCCACTAGCCATGGAAGGAAGGTAAAGTCATGGAATAAAGAAAAAGTCAGTATTGGGGGAAGAAGTGGGGAGAGTGAGTAAGGGGCCTCTGAAGTAGGGGAAATGGGGTAGAGGTAAGCGAGCCGATTCAGCAAAGGGTGAAACCATGGTGGAAACATGTGGGACCAAGCGGGGCAATGGGAGGGCGGTGTCCCTTTAGAAAGACAGGACCTGGCACATCCCCCAACCTGAAGTGTATGGCAAACAGGCAGCATCTGCCCGTAGGCCCTGGGGATGTACAGAGGCAGGAAATGTCACATCTCCCAAACTAAGGCGAAGGGCGAGCAGGTGGCATTCAAGAGGAAGGATGGCAAGAGCCAAGCTCAAAAGGCAGCCTTGCCTCACTGTGTCCATTCTGAGGTGGCCCTTCAGTCAAGTGCCTTACCTTTGTGGCAGCCATGGTGAGAAGAATAAGCGAGGTGTGAAGGTCAGCTGGGCTGCATGGGCAGTGTGGTAGGCCACAGCAAAGGCAGGCAAGCAGATGAGGCACAAAGATCAGCTGGGCCGCGTGGTCTGGGCAAGCAAGTGAGCAAAAGAGCCAGAGAGTAGCTGGGCACAGGCATGACTCTAGCCATTGGCCAAGGCAGGCAAGGCGAGATAGGGAGGGGTGGGGTGGGGCCAGCCAGTGGTGCGATTAGCTGGGCCTCTGAAAAATCTTAGCAACCAGTTCGCTTGAACCGGTCCAATCAGGAAGAATACCACCTCTGGCTGGCAGTAGTGAAAAACATTCCAGCTGCTTTTAAAAAATTGAGAGGTAGAAACAGTAGTGCTGTGAAGACCCACCAAGAGATGTGCCCAAAGTGGAAGAATCCATTCTCACTTACTTACCAATGTAACACTAAGCTCAATAGTGCTATTGTCTATAAAAATGGCAGTTATTATGCATCAGTATTTTTTTCTTTTTTTACTTCTCCACTTGTGTCAAACTTCTTAAACACACACATGCACAGTCATTTTACTTACTGTACTTGTGTATGCATTTTTTTATAATGAGAACTATGGTTTACTGATGATCACCAGCTCCTCCTGAAGCCTAAGATATCTTGCAGGATTGTAATTTCACTTTCCTACACAATTATAGCTAAGCTCATAAGATGCCCTGGATCACAAACGACTCACACACATTTTAGTTTAGTATGATCTATTAATTTAGGATGTACAAAATGTTCTAATATTTGAAAGGTTGAAACAGCCATTTGGAGTATTCAGTATGTATTTTCCAACAATTTTGTTTCAGATTAGAACGCACTGTAGGGAACAAAGCTTGGCCATTTAATGCATGTACATAAAGAATTTCTTTTTTTAATTTCAGTCAAATTGTATAGCAACAGAAAATTGCCATGTCCTTACTGCTGTTAGTTTATACTAAATCAAATTAAATATAGAGTTCTGGGTCAAAGAAATCAACTTAGCACATGGGTAGGCTGAAGCAGTAGTGGACTTTATCCTCTCATTGTAGAACAAGGATGAGGAAACCTGTAAACAATGATGAGGAAAGCTGTAACTAATCAATTGCTAAAGTGAAGTTGCAAATTGTAAATGCCAAAAGAATCATGGATGATTAGAGTTGATTTATTTAGGTTATAGAAGCATAGAGTCATAGAGCTGGAAGGGACCTTGGAGTTCTTCTGGCCCAACCTTATACCAAAGGCATAAGTTCTTATACCATCCTGGACAAAATGTTGTCCAATCTTTTCTTAAAAACCTCTAGCAACAAAGCACCTACAACAATGGGAGGCATGCTGCTTGACTGATTAATGTTGGGAAATCCCTCCTTATTTCCAAGTTGGTTCTCCTCTGACAAGCTTCCACCCATTGCTTCTTGTCCTGCCCTCAGGTGCTATAAAGACTAAATCAAACCCTTCTTCCCTGTGATAGCATTGGAAGATGGCTATTATAGCTCCCTGAAGCCTTCTCTTCCTTAAGCTAAACTTACCTAGTTCCCTTAGCTGTTCATTATACAGTTTCAATTCCAGACCCCTTATTGCCTTTATTGTTCTTCTCTGAACTCTTTTTAGGGCCTCAATATTTTTTTGTATCATAGTGACCAAAACTTGATGCATATTTTAAGTGTGGTCTCACTAGTGTAGTATAGAGCAGTACTATCACTTCCCATGAACTTGATACTATCCCTCTTGATTATGTTGGCTTTTTTAGCAGCTGCAACACTTTGCTGGCTCATAGTGAAACTCTACCAAAACATCTAGATCAAGGGCCTTCAAACTTGGCAAGTTTAAGACTTGTGGACTTCAACTCCCAGAATTCCTGAGCTAACATGACTGGAGGAGGAATTCTGGGAGTTGAAGTCCATAAGTCTTAAAGCTGTCAAGTTTGAAGATCCTCTCATAGGCACTACTCTTGAGTCAGGTACTGCCTATTCTGTACCTGTGAATCTGATTTTTCTTACCTAAATGCAGGACCTTACTTTTTTCACCACTAAACTCCATCTTGCTGGGTAGGGCCCAATAGTAAAGTCTGTCAATATCGTTCTGGATTTTGAGTATTTGTATGCATGTACATACGCATTTATTTGTTTGGTGGGGTTTTCTTTTTTCATTTATATAAGGTCAAATTCCAAATGGACTGTTTGGAAGTACTCTAGGCACTATTCAGAATGCCTTTTTGTGTCTTTTTGATATTAAATTTCAGATTGCACTGAAAACTGAAGATTCTGTGTTTAAATCAGTTTATTGAACTTTGATGTGGATATACATTCTGTGCATAATCATATTCTCTGTGGATGCTGATCTTTAGAGTACAATTTCAGGAGGAATGTAGATTGCTTATACTTTCAATATTAGTCATTCAAAGCAGCACATTTTTTGTTTATAGCCAAAATGAAGGCAGGCAGACAAATTCTGTACACCAATAGTATTTTGCTATTTTTTCCTGGACACATGCACATGAGACAGAGACAAATCCCAACCTGCCTATAATAGGCGAGGTGGTAGCCTATAGTGATTGCTATCTGCCACTGAACCTACTGAAAAAGTTTAATATTTGCAATAAAATATTTGGGATAGTAAGAAGGAGCAGGCTTGTTAGGCTTCTTCAATATCTTTCTCTAAAAGTCATTGTGGGGGCGGGGGCAGAAAATACATTTATAACTTATGGTACAAAGAGCAGATTTTATTCTGCTTTGGCATCAGATTGCCTCCTAAATATCTGACATTCCCTCTTTACCATCATCAAGTCTTCAACTCTGAAGAAATCTTTGAAATGATATTTTAAAATTAAACGTGTGAGGGGAAGAAAAGGCCATGTGAGTGCCTATTTAAGTCTTCTGCTCAAGAGCTTAAATCTCATCTCACCCAGTACAATTTTTTGAGCCATCAAACAAAATGTTGTGTGTTAACTCAGAATAGAAAACCATCACTATGTGGCATCTTCATCTAGACACATATAAAATCATGCTGGTATCATCAAAAAGCAGGCTGTTATCTTTAATGTGTAATACCTCTGTGAAGGTTTAAATGTAATATAGATTTTATCCTATTCATTTACTACGGATAATTGGGGATTTTTTTTAAGATTCAAGAATTATTTTCTCCATTTTGCTTATTTGGATGTTCATTGGTTAGTACCCAAAACAACCTGGTTATGTATGTGAGCTGATAGTATTGTGATATTCATGTGCAGTACATAATGGATCTGGCTATTTTTAAGAGTATAAGATGGATAACTTTGCTTCTTTGAAATGAGATGTATCTTAACGATACTAGTCAGAAGGTCTCACAGTGTCTTTTGGGCATGATGTCTTCTTAAACAGATCAAGTTGTATTGACAATTTTCTGTCTCAATCACGGTTGGATCACTAGATGAACTGTTCATAGGACATAATTCAAACATACAGGATATCCAGGATATCCAGAATTTGAGGTACAACAGGCCATTTAGCAAACATTCAAAGTTACAGCAACACTAAATATGAACCTGTTTCAAAGTTACAAACCCAGCAGTGCCCCCATGGTCATTCACCCTTATGACTGACCACAGAGACGCTGCAGATCCACCCTCCCTGTCAGGGCTGCCTCTGTCCATTTCCTAGGAAAGAAAAACCCTATGGCTCCATAGATTCAGAGAAAAGTACATTTACTACAAATGAACTGAAAGCAACAAGTTTCAGGCAAGTTCTGAGACAAAGCACACAAAACAGCAAACTGAAATAAACTGTAGAGCCCAACTGTATTGTAGCTAGGCAACCAGAGGGCTGCTGCATACCAAAGCTAGAAGAAATGACCTTGGAGAGATAAGCAAACCCAGACTGTAGTTGCAAAGCTGCAATGAGAAATTATTATCCACTGACTCTTCTCCCCTTTTCCATGGCAGCAAGCAGCAGGCTTGCACCTAATACCCTCCCATCCTTCCACCATACCAGGTTCCATGAACTCCTCCCCACCCCCTCCCCCATCACCATTCACTAATTTACTTTGCAAAGATATTCAGAGCTCTGACCCTTCCCCCCTTTTCCATGGCAGCAAGCAGCAGGCTAGCTGACATTCAGCCCCTTCCCCCCCCAGAACAGAAGCTTTAGCCATACAGATAGAATTTATACAAGTAAAACAAACAACACATCTCAACAAGGACAGCAATTCATTCAGGGTTTGTTGGTGTTATTTTTGATGAAAGATCTGGAGGAGTTTAGGTGCCTGGACATGTTTAGCATCCACCCATTCAGACAGTGCAGGGGGGAAATGTTTCCAGGCAACAAGGTATTGGACCTTCCCTCTATGTTTCCTCTAATCCAGAATTTCTTTAATTTCAAAATGCTGCTCTCCTATTAGAGTGGGCACAGGAGAGGTGTCAGGTGCAGAGTGAAGGGGTGACACAGTTTCAGGTTTCAATAAACTGCAGTGAAACACAGAATGAATACACTTAAGATTCTTAGGCAGCTCCAGTTGTACAGTGACTTGGTTCATTACTTTAACAATTGGGAATGGGCTGACATATTTAGGACCTAGTTTCTTTGATTGTTAGGTGGATTGTAAGTACTTCATGGAGAGGTAAACTCTATCACCTACTTTAAAATCTGTTGGCTTCGCACATTTTTTTTGTCAGCTTGTTTCTTATGTGCCTGATGTGCCTCCTCCAGTGTCTTACAGGCAACTGACCAAGTGTTGTGCAATTGATCTATCCACTCCACTAAGGAGAGTACAAGTGGTTTCTCTGGAGGCAGTTCTGGCATAACTACAAAGTCTTGACCAGAGGCCACTTTAAATGGGGTGAACCTTGTACTACTATGTTATATGCTACCTCTGCAAAAGGCAAAAGGTCAGCCCAATTATCCTGTTGGTAATTAATGTAACACTTGAGGTACTGTTTCAGAACTGAGTTGGTTCTCTCACATGTCCTGTTAGTTTGGGGTGATCAGTAGTGGGATTCAATTTTTTTTACTACCGGTTCTGTGGGCATGGCTTGATGGGTGTGGTGGGGGAAGGATACTGTAAAATCTCCAGTCAGAGGTGGTATTTGCCAGTTCTCCAAACTACTCAAAATTTCAGCTGCCAGTTCTGCAGAACTGGTCAGAACCTGCTGAATACCACCTCTGGGGGTGATGGGAGGAGGCTTAAGCCCTGGGTGATTCCCAACAGCTTCAAAAATTCCCACCAAAACTGTGATGTAAATTGCACTCCTCTATCTGAAATAATCTGCTCAGATGCACTGTGCAACCTATACATGTGTTGTATGAAACATTTAGCTACCATTTTTGTGGAGGCAATCTTAGGGTAGAGAACAAAGTGCACCTGTTTTGAAAAAATATCAGTAACAACCCAAATGACAGTGCTCCCCCCACTTTCAGGCAATTCCACAATAAAGTCCATTGATATTTCTTTCTATGGTGCCTGGGGGCTCTCCACAGTTTGTAAAAGCCCTGTGGGATTCCCTGGTGGTCTCTTTGCCATTGCACAAATTGGACAGATGGCCAAATAGCTTTCAATGTCTTTCTTCAAGGAAGGCCATCAAACTGCCTTTTAACCAAGTGCAGGGTTTTTACAAATCCAAAATGTCCTGCTGACTTAGAGTCATGAGCACCCTTTAGTATGGTGTTCCTCAAGCTTGAGGCCATATATAATTTGACTCCAACCTAAACTAATCCATCATGCATGGTGCAGTCACTTTTATGAATAGTAAGCCATCCATCAACCTTTAGTGCTTCTTTAAGCTTCTCATGCAGTTCATTTGGAACCTCAGGCTCTTTCTTTCCCTGAGCTCTAGTGTTTACAGGGACTGTTGTATTGGGGCAACCTAGACAAAGCATTTGCCATAAAATTTTCCACTCCTGGGACATAACACAGGATGAAATTGAACCAATTAAAGTATTGCACCCAATGGATTTGTTTAGGGGATAGCCTGCACATACCTTTCTGGGCTTCTAGATTTTTGTGGTCAGTCCATATCTCAAATGGGGCCTTTGCCCCTTCCAGGAAATACCGCCAAGTAAGTAGAGTCCACCACACTGCATGTGCCTCCTTCTCCCCTATTGCCCACCTCTGTTCAGTCTCAGTAAGTTTCTTAGTGGTGTATGAACATGGCTGTAGCAACACCCAGGCATTCTTTTGCAATACACCACCCCCACAGCTACATTGCTTGTGTTTGTCTGAATTACAAACAGAGTGTCCGGGTTATGTCATGGCTTCTGCTGCAAAAAGTTGAGTTTTTCAAATGTTGTTTGAAACTCCATGGTCCACTTAAATGGCTGACTTTAGTTCAGCTTCCCCTCACTCTTAGTTTTTAAAAGCTTGGTTATTGGCAATGCAATCTTTGCAAATGAAGAGATGAACTGCTGGTAGAAATTGGCAAAACCCAGGAAGCTCTACAATTGCCCCCTAGTGTGGGGAAGGGGCCCATTCTAGTATTGCCTTTACTTTTTCTGGGTCCATTTCCACTCTTTCATTTGATGAACCCAGGTAATCAATCTTATCTTGGTGAAATTCATACTTGGAAAGTTCTGTATACAGTTCAGCGGCTCAGAACCTTTTAAAGAATGCCCACATCAATCTCACATGTTCCCCCATAGTTTCAGTATATATTAAAATGTCAATCAAGTATACCAACACTCTATTATACAAAAAGTCATGTAGCACCTTATTGATCAGTTGCATGAACACCACAGGGGGGCTGCCCCTTGTAGACTGAAAGGGAGCACCTGGAATTGGAAACATCCCAGAGGGCAATTAAACACAGTTTTCCATACATCACCCTCTTTGATCAAACCCAGTAGTAAGCTTCCTTCAAGTCTAACTTAGTGAGTGATGCCCATCTCTGGCAGGTTGGGCCGGCTGTATAAAGCATGTTCTTCTGTCCTCTCTGGGTGAATACCATCAGGTAGGCAGATCAACATTCGGGGCTCAGGACCCTGGACAGCCCCCAGTTTCAGGGAGCTGGTTGAAGTTTTAGAGATTTGGGTTAATGTCAGTGTTCCAAGTAACAAAGTCCAAACAAAAAGTCTCAGAGAACATCGTCTTCACAAAGATCCATTTTATTAGAGATGTCATATTGGCATATCTGGGAAAAATCTCTGAAACTCTGAGTTCCAGGTTTTCCCTAACTCAAAGAAAACTCAAAATCCAATCCCTGCATCCATTATATGGTCCAATCGTTACTTTGTTCCAACTGGAGACTACCACCAGACATTCCCCTCCAGGTGCAGGGTAACATGTCCTTTACTTTCTGAAAAAGGAATGTTGTCTTACACCGCTCCTTGAAATCCCAAATTCCCAGGTATTTAATATGGCAGCCCAGAAGCATCAAAGAAAAATGGCTTCCAAGCTGACACATATATCCAAAAAAGTGGGGATCAACAAACATTTATTTTGTTTTAAATTCACAAGTGACAATTTTGAACAACATTCAAGAGAGCTGGGATCAAGTCAAAAATATATCTCTTGGTAGAGGAAAGCTAGATGTCAAAGAGACTTTCACTGTGAAATGTGACAAACTGACAGAAGCTCACATTAGCTCTATCTGCACTAAAGAGATGAAGATTCCATAAAGATTAGAGAGACAGTATTGGTTCTTTTGGATTGCACCAGATTGGTTTGTCAGATGTGCTTGAACAGAATTGATTAGTCAAAAGGCACAAGTGGCAAGATGATGCGAGACAAAGGCTCGCTAAATATAAGCAGAGATGTATTCAAGACATTCTGATACTGACAAATTAAATAATTATCTCTTACAATGAAAATGAAGGACAGATGACTGATGATGAAGATGAAGAGGAATGTGATGAAAGTTATGAAGAAGTCTTAGACCAAACACGTGTGCACTCTACTTCAAAAGACAAAAGACTGAATACAATACCGTGTTTCTCACAAAATAAGGCCTTATTTTTTTTTGACCTCCGAAAAAATGGCTAGGCCATCTTTTTGGGGGTGACTTAATTCCCCCCTTGCATCCTTGAGTGGGCGGGCGGCGACAGCTTGGATGTTGACCTTGGCGTTGGTGGGGCACTTCGTATCAGGAGACCTTCCGCCACCATTGCTTTCCCTTCTTCCTTGCTGCCGCAGCGCTAGAGCAATGCCGCGGCATTTGGCGCAGCCACGTGCAGCCAGCCAGGGCTCCTCCCTGCAACCGGAGCCCTGCAGAGACACTTGGCTTCAGGCGCTCCTGTCGCTGCCTTCCATTTGCCTTCGAAGGTAAAGCCAATTATTTTAAAAATGTCACCCTACTACAACAAAACCTCCCCTGCCCGAGAGGGCAGCCCAACCCCACATGGGGAGGTGAATCTCCCGGGGCCACAGCGGAGGATTGGTCCACCTCAGGAGAAGTGCCCAGCCACCATCCTGGCCTGGCACCAGGCAGAGCGTGAAGAGCTTCGCCTGGGGCGCCCAGCACAGCTGACTGGCAGGCCCTCCTTTCCAGCAGCAGAGCTCTCACCAAGGCAGCGAGCACCTCCCCACCAGACCCTCTGCTCATCCCGCCAGGGCCGCGCCAGGGCCATGCGGGCTGGGCAGAGCCAGGAAAGCGAGCCGCGGGTGTGTGCCCATCTGCCAAGCAAAAGAGCCGGGCCGACCTGAGCTTGGCTTCCTTCCCAAAAACCTCCAGCACAAACTGGAAGGTGCCACTGGGAGAGGCTGCCTGAGGCAGAGATAGCGCCCACCCATCCGCGGACAGGGAGGCGAGGTGATGGCAACACTGCTTCCCTGGCCAGCGGAGAGAGCCTGAAGCCCCCCATCCTTTCCACCCCTCGCCCAGCTCGTCCCCGTCCCCATGCATCTCCAAATGCACCGGCAGTTCCAAACGCTGCAGCAGAACGGGCATCAGGCAGAAGTGCTGACTCAGCAGGGCTCAGCTCGGAGGTGGACGCAGTGCATGCTGTCTCCTTTCCTCCCTGTCCACAGATGGGTGGGTGCTATCACTGCCTCGGGTGGCCTCTCCCGGTGGCCCCTTCGGGTTTGGGCTGGAGGGACTTGGGAAGGAAATCAAGCTCGGGTCGGCCCGGCTCTTTTGCTTGGCAGGCGGGCGTGCACCCACGGCTCACTTTCCCAGCTCTGCCCAGCCTGCACAGCTCTGCCTCCCCATGTGGGGTTGGGCTGCCCCCTTGGGCAGGGGAGGCTTTGTTCTAGTAGGGTGTCATTTTTAAAAGAATTGGCTTTACCTTTGAAGGCAAAGGGAAGGTGGCAACAGGAGTGCCTGAAGCCAAGTGTCTACGCAGGGCTCCGGTTGCAGGGAGGAGCCCTGGCTGGCCACGCATGGCTGTGCCAAATGCCACGGCATTGCTCTAAACGCTGCGGCAGCAAGGGAGAAGGGAAAGCAACGGTGGCAGAAGGTCTCCCGATATGAAGTGCCCCACCAACGCAGGCAGCACCATATCCGGGCATGCAACAAAAGTACTTCCTAACGGCAAGCCCCACTGCCATTCCCCCCACATTTTGCATGTTTAATATGGGCCTTAATTTGGGGGGAGGGGCTTAATTTGATTTTATGCCAATAAAACATGGTGGGGCTTCCTATTGGTGGAAGCCGTATTGTTGGAGAAACATGGTAGATTAGAAATAACAAATGTTGCTAAGCAGAGCATAAGATACAGATTTGATCTTTGTGCCACAGCAGCCTTTGTAGATGTTGGCTTGGTCACCAAAGAAGTCAAGAGACTTATAGTTGACTACAATAAAGAAAAGAGAGCCCAGGAAAAAAAAAATGAAGTCCCTAGATAAAGAATTTGATGAGCTTGGTAAGAAGGGCGAAATAGAATGCATCTTCTTCAACACCCTTACAGATGCAATTAAAGATGTGCTGAAAGCCAACAATTCAGATCAGCAATTCCCCAGTACCATCAAACAAGAACATTATTCTGTGTACAGTGAGCTGAGTGGAAAATATCTTTATCATTTCACTCCAAAGAAAGGCTCAAAACAGGAAAACCTGCTCAAGTGATTGCAGATAATCTGGTGTATTTCTTAAAGAAGAAAGGCATTGGCAAAAGCTTGAAGGCCATTGGATGAGATTCTACAAATGTGCAGGTAGTACCATGCACTGAATAGAGGGGAAGCTTGGCCGGAAGTTGATCTGGTTGGTGTGTGAACTCCACATGAATGAGTTACCCCTAACTCTTAATCACAAAATTGGATGGGAAGACCTTGTCTAACAACAAATTGGGCAGGTAAAATTGGCAACATGCTTGTCCCTGCGACAGAATTTGACACTGATCCTTCAGAGTTTCAATTGGTGAGTCTCTAATTTTACTGAGTAATAGTGTTGTAAGGATCTCTCAACGATCAAGCGTATGGATATAGGATCACACAGGCAATAAAGACAGGAGAATTTCCCACAGATCTTACTCTTCTGGAAATTGGCCATTAACACTGGTTGACAACTGCAAATAGGCATTGTCAAATAGAGGTTTCAAAACATGGCTTTAAAGGCAAAATTTTCCAAAACTTAAGAATGGTAGCGGAATACATCATTGGTATGTACTACCCTTGCTGATTGAACATCAAAGTAAAACAGTTTTGTATTGAAGGCCCAGGCCATGTGTTGTTCCAGATGCAGCAAGTCAGACTGCAAAAGAAGGTTGTAGAAGATGCTGTTTTGCCAACATTCAGCACTCGGCACGGTATGCTTTCAGTGAAATGATAATCCAACATTCTTGTATTCAGATAACATTCAAGACAGGAGAGCTGGTGTGCAAAAGATAATTGACTTGAGGGGTGCAGACGATGATGCACTGGGAGATACGTGCAAGAAAAATGTCTTTAATCAACACCAGAGCATCCACTCTACTGGAGCTGATTGGGCTGAAGGTGTATATGAGCCATCTTTGATGTGCAAACTGACTACCGCAGAAATAAAGAAGTTCATTGACGAACCAATGCAAGTACCACAGTGGCCCTGTCATACTCCATCAATAGAGAGATGTGTGAACCAGGTCACAGAGACAGCAAGCAGAGTGTATACACATGAGAAACATGAGGGTTATATCAGAGGTAAAGAAGCAAGTTGGCAACTGATTTCGAAGAAAAAATCCAAACATTGATGAAACTCACTTAAACATTTTTGTAACTCAGATAATTGCTTTCCAAGGTTTCCGATTGCATTTTTTTTTTGCTTAGCTAGATAAGATTCATGCAGAAATTTTTTAAATCTTTGTAGCACAATGTGTAATTTTGAGAAGATAAAGTTAACTGTATTTGGGTTACAAGAGACTTTTGTGAGGTATATGACCAGATGTGGATTTACCATACTAAGCTAAACATTGTGCAATGGCAAAAATAACAGCAGATTTGAATTCTTGGTGTAAAAACACATATTTGTAGAACCCCTCACTGAAAAAAATGGCAAAAATTAATTTTCACACCATTAAATGACATGCCCTAGGGTATGGAGGAAGCCCATAGGGTTTTGGGAAACCCAAGGGGCAGGAGGCAAAGTATGGGATATCTCAGAGGGTGGGGGAGGCCTCCTGGATGCACCTCTGCCTGCACTAGTCCTCCCACATTTCTCCCCACCCCTGAATCACCCATGCTCTATCCAACAATGCATGCACTTGTTTAACAAATGCATCAGAAGGGAGTTAATTATATGCTTCATTTAACATAGTCCTTGATTTCTGACATGAATGGGCATTACTTCATTATGTCATGAGTTGAGGACTATCTGTAACATATTGCAACTAATGGTTTCCTAACTATGAGACTTAGATTCCAGGAAAGGCACAGATTTATCGCAAAAGATATACAACAGGCCCCATATAGGAGAAACAAAACAAATACCTACACAAACTATTCTGACTGATACAAATGCTAATCAAAAGGTCCTACACTGCCTGGGATGATATATGCATATCTGTATTAGGAATTTGGTTTAGTTTGGTGCTTCCCTTCTTCCTGCTATTTGTCTTTTCCTGACACCGCTGTTTCTTTTTTTTCTACTATTTATTGACACAGTCCCTGCATCAAATCTGATTATAATCTTATATGATAGATGGCATGATTCCTCTATATGGGTTTCTAGTCTGCTTTCCCTAACTTCCATTGTAATTTAGCTATCCCATTAGAGGGTCCCCATGCAATTACTCTGTTGCAGTTCCCTCTCAGCCTCAACCCCTGGATCACATTAATGGTCTACCGTAGCAATTTCCTTTACTAGCAAAGCAAAGAGGCTTGTTGAAGAAACCGAGGTGTTCCAAGTTTCAGCCATTGAACTTCCCCTCAGTTATGGTAAAAACATCCTTCCAAGTGAAGAGTGATTTACTTGCAAAGAGATGACTGTCACAAACATGTACATGCAAAAACGGAGACATTTGTCTAAGTAAGATGCCATGTGGAGAGGCCCATCCTTATCTGTAGCTACCTGCTGCTGTAAACTGCCACCTCTCCTTACCAAAACAGAGAGTACACTTGCTTCTCTAAGTATGCACATTGTCACTAACACAAAAATAAGAACACAACAAGGATGCTAGTTTAAATAATATGTTTTTATTTGTCTTTAGCTTCTTTTATTCATTTTTTTGCATGTGTGTGTGGGTAGGGGAAGAGACAGAGAGGTGAGCAAATAGAAGAGACATTACATTGCCCTTCTAGATCATTTTAGTGAGTTCCCAGTGGGATTGTTCTCCTGAACAGGGAAACAGCATAATCTTTTGTGGAATAAATAAAAATTTGCACATAAGTGCAATATTATTTTTCAGGCAAGTGTAGACTGTATTGCAACTAGTAAAATGCAAATTCACGAATTCATAGCTGCTTTTTGTCATGTTTTATTTTAGTGAACATGCATTAAAAGAATGTCTATTGTCATAGGGAAGGTGGAGGTCTGCAAAAACTTTTGTTATTAGACAAGTAACAAAAGTAACCCTCTATTTGACAAGTTTCGAAATCACTGATTTGGATTAGCCGAGAAATTATTGCAATATTTTTGTAACAAGCTCTTGTGATATAATTTCTCGCACTTTTTATTCCTTGTGTTCATTGCATCTGGATTGTTTTCTCTGTGTCACTATACCGACATTACTGTTGAAAAGTGTTTATATTAAGTAAATTGGCACAGATGTTTTCAGCTTTGTGTTGAGCCAACTGTTTCATGAA
>NW_020769376.1:4632092-4700990 GCF_900518735.1 Pseudonaja textilis
ATATACATATACATACATACATACATACATATGTGTTCTGTCTCGCCTTTCCTCTTTCTGAAAAGATGAAAGAGTACACACACACACACACACACACACACACACACACAAATACAGACAGGCAAGCTGGCTCGGACTTCACAGAGTTAATTCTTTGGAACTGATAATATTCTTGGCATTCCACCACATCCTGCCTGCCAAGTCTGAACTGATAGCAAATAAAATTTTACTCACAGAAAATCACAAGGCAGTCCACAAAGAAAATCTGAAGTAAGGTTAAACTTTGTCCCGTACAAAGTTTCAGGAGAAAACACACTCACTTTTATCCCCTCTGAGATGTGGCTCAATGACTCAGCTCACTCTCTGACCCTCCCATGCCTCCTACGTTGTTGCTTATGTTTCTCCCTACGACGCTGCTTAGGATCGAGCCAACACTCTTCCTCTTTACTCCCTGTCAGGGGCTGCTCCGATATGCCTTCCTCCTGATTAATCTCAGGCTGTTCCTCTTGGTTGTCTGATGGAACTTGAGGCATTACCAGGGAGGAAGGTCCTGGGGAGGAAGGCATTCCCAGTTCCTCCTCCTCATCTTCCAGGTCCTCTTCCTCTGACAGCATAGGCTCAGGAATCGGGGCCACAACACATATGTATGCTACTACATAATTGTGCCTATGAAGCATTTAACAGAAATTGATTCTTTGACTTCATATGTTTTGTTATTTGTCTTGTATGGTTACTTAATGTATTTTAAAATGGTTATATGTGGCAAACTATTAATATTTAAATTTTTATTTATTTTTCAGAGTCCTTCTTTCTTCTATATTTGATACAAGTCTGGGAATACAATACAATCTTATTGAGTTATAGTTTTAAGACTAATGACAAATAAACCAGGTATAAAGCAGATCAGTAGAATATGTTATAAGAATTGTTTTAAGATTAACACTGCAGGCAAAAAAATCCAGCAAATAAGCAGATGAAATATGTACATGTGTTTTGGTTTTTAATACAAAACTGTTTTTATTTATGCACACTCTGGATTTGTCCTGAGTTAATTTTTAACTTAGTAGTCTATCACATCTTCCGTTAGCAATTTTATTGGAAATGCAATGAGAACCAAATGCCTTTTTCCATTAAATCCCATTATATCAGCTCAAAAACATACTTGTACAACAATAATGAAATGTTGCTAAAGGGATCTATATGAGAGCTCTCTTCTTGAATCTTCACTGAGATGGGAAACTTGACATATGTGATCTCCAAGACTTCAGATTCTATTTGATGAATGTCACTAATGTACACTAATTGAGATGATTATAAATCATTGTGAAATTATTACATTCTTTACTAATTATTTTAATTCTATTTGTGAAAGAATTTATCTGCTATATCATGCAGAGTCCCATAGACATACCTGGCAAAAAATATTATTTGAATGTTATAGAAAATGTAGGAAGAAAAGCTGCCTCAGGTTCATCCTTCCAGATGGGATGAAGCTGTCAGTGCTCAAGAACAAATAGATAAGGAAGCAAGCTGCCTGAAAGAAGGTTATTTTAGGAAATCAGTGACATCAGCAATGAGTTTCGAGCTGGCCAGCTGGCCAGTGAATCAATTATTGGAGTTTTTATAATCTTTCTATCTTTTGAGATTTAGATATCTCAAAGAGGTCTGATGGTGTGCCTTTTGATGGTATAATTTCTTTGGGCTTCCTCATTCAGGAAGGAAGAGGTTAATCCTAGCTGCTGGGAAGGGGTGGAGATGTAAAGCCAGTGAGTTTCAGTGTGATATTCTGTTTATTCTAGTCCCAATTGCCTTAGTCAAAAGTGAAAGAGAATCCTTTCTGGCTGCTTTCTTGCTGTTTCTCAGTTTACCTTTAAACTGTTCCATTGTAACAGTTCTTATTGGCAAGAACTGTCAAGCGTTTTTTTCTCTCTTTCTGAAACACTTTATTCAAAGACTTTTGTGCTAGGCTCAATTATTGTGAAGATAGTTATTATTTGATTATGTTATGTTCTGCTACATTGGCTGTGGAGGTGAATTGCCTTCCCCTTCTATCAAAGATTAAAATTATTCATGATTCTATTAAATTTAATACATTTATGGTAAGTTTAAGAGCACAAATGTCTTTCTTCTGCAGCAAATTATTTTTGAAAAAACTCTCCATAATGTTAGTATTGCAGTATATGGGCACAGTCAATATGTGAGAGAATAGGAAATGCAGTCCAACTTGACCATTAGATAAATAAACGTAATATTCACAGTATTTATTGATAGATCTTTAGATTTGTCCTTTTTGTCCTTTGCCAGCAAGTAGAAGTGTTGGAAGTCAGACCTAGATTAGAGGTCTTTATGACAGCTATAAAATCTCACTACAGAACAGCAGTATAAGATTCTGGGAAATCAAACAAGTTTACTCAGAAGCCAAGACTCCCTGCAGACAATTCCAAGAATAAGGCATCAAAGCTGACTATCAGATCCCTATCCTGATACTGCCATTCATATGGGGAGAGAACCCCAGATCTTTGGATTTTAAAATAATAATAATAATAATAATAATAATAATAATAATAATAATAATAATAATAATAATAATAATATCCACAGAGATCTCTCTCCAGGGTGCTGAAGGCTCAGCTACTGTCTGTAAAAGACCAGGGTTTTTCCCTTGTCTCCTCGGGTCTTTTACAGACAGTAGCTGAGTCTTCAGCACCCTGGAGAGAGATCTCTTTGGATTTTATTGCAGAGTTAACAGAAAGTGGAGGGATAACTGTTACCTTGGTCAAAACAGACCTTTTCTCCAAGCAGGCCCACTTCATTCCCTGCCAAAAATCCCCACTGCTAAGACACTTGCCAAGCTGTTCCTGCAGCATATCTATCAACTACATGGGCCCCCACAAAGGATAATATCTGATCAGGGCGTCCAATTTACCTCAAAGTTTTGGAAGGCCCTTTTGGACTTTCTTGGAACCAGCCAAGGACTAAGTTCTAGTCATCATCCTCAAAGTAATGGATTAAGAGAGAGACTGAACTTGGTTCTGGAACAATATTTAAGATGCTTTTATTAACTATCAACAAGATAACTGGACTGACCTCCTGCCTTTTGCAGAAGTTGCCTATAATAACTCTGTGCACTCTAGCACTGGGTTCACCCCATTTTGAGTTGCCATGGGCCAGGACTTCATCCTAATGATTTCATTCTAATGATTTCTTCATCCTAATGATTTCATCCAGAAATACCAGTAGAGGAACTAACTATACCCTCCCTTAAGGAGTGGATACAACAACTAAAAACACCTGGCCAGTAATGAGACTAACCCTGAATGAGGCTAGAGCTGCTTTTAAAGCCCAAGCTGACAAAACCAAATGCATTTAAAATAGGTGGTAAGGTTTACCTGTCCACAATATTTCTATAATCCTTACAATCCTCAAAGAAATTGGGACTCAAATTCATAGGGCCTTTCCCAATCACCAGAATCATCAACTTAGCAATGGTAGAATTACTGCTCTCCAAGACACTTAGACAGGTCCATGCAGTTTTTCAGTGCAGTCTGTTGAAACCCCAAATTACATCCCCTTTAAGGCCCCCAGCATATGCTCCTCTGACCCCTATTATGGTCGAAGGGGAACAACACTTTGAAATAAAAGAAATCCTTGACTCCCACACCCACCGGGGTTCAACCCAATAACTAGTCTCCTGGAAACATTTACCTCCCTCAAAAATGACTGGGTATATAAGAAACATGTTAGGGCCACTGCATTGCTGAAAAAGTTTCACTTGAAGTATCCTAACAAACCAAACTAACTCTCTATGATGTTCATCTCTCTGTTCTCTTTTACAAGTAATTCCCTCATTTTTTTGAAGGGGGGCAGCATGTCAGATCCCTATCATGATACTGCCATTCATGTGGAGAGGGAACCCCAGATTCTTTTAATCATTTACTGCTCTCATCTTGTTTTCCTATGTATCCTGTAATTCCCTAGTTTTTTTTTTTTAACTTTTATCCTGTCACCTATTCTTCTCTGTGTTTTGATTTACCTTGGGGAATGTACAAGGAGGGAGGGCCATCTGTTTTCTCTCAGTTCGGAAGCCTCACAGAAGAAGTGCATGGGAACGACTCCTTATCTCTTTCTCAAGATGACCGTTTCCACAACATCTTCACACCTGTGTATTGGCTTATTCAGTGTCAGACTGAGAGGAGGGGTTTCTAACCACTTTATCCTTTTTTTAAAAAATAAAATTTTATTTCAGTTTTCCACATTTTAAAAACATCTCTTTTTAGTGAACAGCATGATTCCAGGTTTTCACATTTCATACAAACATGACTATGATTACATACACACCTTTCACATTTAATTTCATATCTTACCAATACTTTACATACTTTCTTTTTTTTTTCAAATACTTTCCTCCAACTTAAACTTTCAATAGCTCTCATACCTTCATATTCATTGTACTTTTATACTTTTATCTGTCAGGTTTGGAATTTAATCACATATTCTTATTTCATCATTCCACAAATTCTAATTCAATTCAAACATTTCATTAAAAAGATTTCCCCTACAATTACTAATTTGAGTGTGCCACCCCTATAGCTCATATATCCTTTAATTAACTCCCCTTTAAATCCCAATAATTATTTAACTTTCAATTAACGCCTAAAAAAATAATAATAATACTCTCCTAGCAACTACGTAACATATATACTTTTTAGGTCAGATTCCGCATTGTACTTTCCCCGTCAATTACATAGAAATGTTTATAATTTCAAAAAGAAAAATTAATCTATTCAATTTATCATAAAAACTGATATTAATCTCATTACAACAATCATCATAATTCATTTCAATTATGTTCTATTAATACCTTAAATATAATTAATAAACTTGTCATAATTTCATTTTTTTCACATTTATTCCATTTATCTCTATATATGATTTAACAAAAAGCAAACATTCCAATAACAAAAAAAATCAGTTCCGATCTTTCATTTTAATAATCTATATTTCCCTATTTTCTAAATGGTTTATTACTTCTAATACATTTATACTTCACCTCATCACCTTGCAGTATCCCTTTTCTTAATTCTTAGTTAACCATTATCTCTGTGTCTTTTAAATAAACAATTTCTTTTCATTTTTATTCAATTTCCATATTTCTTTGTTTCCTGGTCCTATTTCTTATTACTTCTTTTTCTTTTCATTTTTCCTCTTCTTTCCATACCCCAATTTTTATCCCCCTCCCTCTTTAAAGCTTCCTTCCACAATTTACTTTTCTGCTGTTCCTTTTTACTTTGTTTGGTTTGCAAAATATTCCACTTTTTAGTTACCTCCTCGAATCTCAAATTTTTAATTCTGATTCTTTTCCCCCTTCGCTTTAATATTCATTGTTCCAATTGTTCATTAAAATGGCCTCTTCTTTGATCAGCTTCTCCTCTTCTGGCACTCCTTGTTGTTCTTTGTACTCTAGAATCGCCATTTCTAAAAATTGTAAAGCAAAGCCAAACAATTTACCTCTTTCTTGTAGTGTTTCTTTCATATTTCTAAGTTCCATTTTTAGTTCCAAAAGAGATTCTGCCATCTTTAGACACTTCTGACCAGTATTTAATTCAATTAATATCTTTAAAGTTTATTTCCAACAATCAGCTTTTATTAATCCCTCTTTAGGTTTTTCCAGATTCATCGAATAGTCCAACATCCACAAGTTTAAATTTATACCAAAATCACCAAACAATCCCAAGATAGTTTCTTCTTGCTTTTTTCTTTATTTTAATGTTCAATATTTTGCTTTCACTTTCCAGGGTCTCTATTTTGTTGTATCAAGATTTCACTTACTTTGTAAAGTCAAATTTTTGAGAACGCCAGGTGTTGTTTTTTTAAAAAAATCATAAATAAATTCTTTGGCCACTAGATGGCACTCTCTGTTAGGTCCAAATTTCATCCTTTTTTTTCTCCCCCTTTTCCTCTATTTAGGGCTTTTTAGACTTCAAAGTTCCAATAAATCCAAGTATCAATTACTATTTTTATTTTTTCTTTGACATGTTCATGTTCAGTTTTAGTTATGCCTGTTTAGTGTCAAAAATATATTTATCCTGTTTAAATGAATATCTTCTTCCGGCTTCTTCCTTTCATGGTTCAAAGCCACTCTCAGCTGTCAAAAAAGGAAACTTTTTTTCTTCACTTTTTCTGTCCACTGCTTTCATTTTCTTTCTTAAATATTCTTATAATTTTAATCCTGGGGTACCTTATGTTTAAATGTTGCGCTGAATTATCCCGGTTTTCTTGCTGTCCTCTTCTTCACCGCTCCTGTACAATCTTATCCCGGTTAGCTCTTCCTCTTCAGAGTGGCCATATTTGACCACCGCTACAGCCATCTTCAGAGGGGAGTGTTTGCCAAGCCAAGGAGGGGAGATGTGGCCCCCCTCGATCCAGCTAGCAGTCTCCCCTTTCTTACCATCCCTACAGGGTAGTTCTGGCCCCAAATGCAGATGATCAGGGCCCTCCAATGGAAGAGCATGGACTGAAGCCATGGATAATCACAGTCTCCAGTCTGTCAGTGAGGGAGATGTCACCAGAAGTCCTAACCACTTTATCCTAATGGAATTGCCTGGGGGGAACTCAGACCCTGCTTTGCATTGTCTTGCATTCTCTTCCTTTCAATAAAAGTTTCCTTTTGAAATGCTAAAGTTTTGAGAGTCCATGGTTTTTTGAATGGGAAAGAGAGGCAGGACCTTACACTGGCTATAGTCTTATACCAGTTCAATGGTCGATCAGGAAATCAAACAGGTCACATTCAGGAAGTTAAGTCCAAGATTGGAAAGCGATTGCCAACAGAAACTTGACTCCAAAGCCATTTCTTTGCAGAAGTGACTTGGGAATGCCTGCAATATTTTCCTGAACCATACCTCTTTCTTTCAAGGAGCATCATTAAGTTACTATTCTATTTGCTTGATTTTTTTTTTTTTAATGAGAGCTGAGGATTTTCTGCTCAGACTCAGAAAGGCTTTCTCTGCTTAGGTCAGATGTTGCTGCTGCTGCTATGATTCTGCAAGAGGTGGTCAATTACCTGAGTACTCTAGAACTGCAAACTTAGCCTACAGGTCCTGGTCTTTCTGTCCCCTTCAGATACCTCAAAACCTGCCAGTTTCTTAATTTTAAGATTAGAAGATTGTTACGTTTGGTGGAGCTGAGCGGGAACTGAAGTTCATTCCCATTGGCTGAGCCACCTGACAGCGAACGATATAAAAGCAAGTTGTCAGACAGCATCAGCTGTTGCTCGTTCCTGTCAGCTGACTCGCGCAAGCAGCGGCTGTCACAGTTAGCGGTTAATAGTTTAGAGTTAATAAAAGGTTGAACTTAGCAAGATCATAGACGTCGTTTGTGCTCCATAAAACTGGCAATGAGGATGGGATCAACATGGTGAAGGAACAACAGTTTCCAAAGGATTTGAAGCGCGCCGTGAAGTTACCTCAGCTGGCTGACGAGATGTCTTTCCCTCCAGCATTCCTGTGCTTTCATCCTTCAACACTCAATTCGAGTGTTTCCTAGATGCTGCTGACTTGGCGGACATATTGAATCACAGAAACAAAGCTTATTTCCTAAGTTTCTGTGGGGCAGCTGTCTTTGACACTGCCACCGCTTTATTGGCGCCACAATCTGTTAGAGGTTTCCTGGGAAGCCCTCCAGGAAATCCTTAGTAACCATTATGCCCCTAAGCCCTCTCAAATTGCTAAGGGACATGCTTTTAGGTGGCGGGCACAGGCGGAAGGGGAGACCATTAGTATGTATATGGCAGCTCTCCAAATGGCAGTGTTGCAATGCAGTTTTAAAGAGCTCGATGACATGCTATTTGATCAACTGGTATGCAGAGTGAGAGACCTCAGACTCCAAAGACATCTATTGGCAAAAGGTAACCTTACTTTAAAAATGGCCATAGAAGAGGCTCAAGCTGCTGAAATGTCCAATCTCTCTGCGGCTGAGATCCAAGGCACGACTAGCAGTCCAATGGCTAAACCAAATGCTACTGTTCATTTTGAAGAGTTTACCCCTGATGAATTTTTAGACTATGGCGAAGACATTAATCACCTCATCAATCGCCAACAACTGCAGCAGCAAAGACGCTGGAACCCAGGGAACAAACTACAACAGTTTCCTACAGCGCAGGTAATTTGCTTGAGTTCCGGGGGTAATCATTTAAGACCTGCCTGCCGGTTTAGAAATGCTATTTGTTTAAACTGCCAGTGAAAGGGCCATATAGTTAGGGTCTGCAAATCTGGAAAGAAAACACCGCAATCGCAGCCTCAGCCGCCAGCTAGGTACCAGAAACAAAGAGATGAATGTATTACAGTTACTAGAGTATCTCCCACTGACTCTCTAAACAATTTATCACAACAGCTGGACATTAATAAACTTCATGTAACCATCTCATTAGAAGGTAAAGAGTGTCCAATGGAGATTGACACTGGTTCGTCTCTGTCCATATTTTCCTGGAGTACCCTGAAGAGACTGATTCTGACCATCTCCAAGAAGTGACTTCAACCTTGCAACCTGTCTCTCAAAGGCTATCATGGGCAGAACATACCAATCATAGGAACAGGAAAGTTTGCAATTGATTTTCAAGAGTTCAAGGGACATTTACCCCTTACTATTGTAGAAGGCATTTTACCTAGTTTGCTGGGGTTAGACTCAGGGGTTGGATTCAAATTTTTTAACAACCAGTTCTGTGGGCATGGCTTAGTTGGTGGGCATGACTTGGTGGTCATGTGACTGGATGGATGTGGCCTGGTGGTCATGTTATTTACTGGGCGTGGCCAACTCAATATCCCTCACATCGAGGCACGCATCTCCTCGCCTGGCCTCTCATGACTGTGGGATGCTGCAACAGTCGTAAGTTTGAAAAATGGTCATAAGTCACTTTTTTCAGTGCCATTGTAACTTTGAATGGTCACTCCACAAGCAAAATACCAGCAGAGGGGAAAAAAACTCCAGAGAAGTTCCAGAGACAGGAAGTCTAGTCCTGCCAAGAATGTAATAAGGGTTAATGGAGAGGCAGTTTCTGGTTCTAGCGAATAGGTGCGAACTGGTAGAATCCCACTTCTGGTGCAAACTGGTAGAATCCCACCCCTGGTTAGACTGGTTTGACACTTTAGGTCTTAAAGTGACTGGCATACATTGCACTCGAAACCAAGACATTGAGTCATTATTAGCTGAGTTTAAGGACATTTTCAACGATGAGTTAGGCCATTATGTGGGCTCCCCAATTTCTCTTGCATTAGACCCAGCCATAACACCTATCAGGTTGAAGCCCTGACGTGTTCCTTTTGCATTGAAACCAAAAGTTGATAAAGAAATTGATAAATTGATATCCCAAGGGGTCCTGGAGCCAGTGGATTATGCACTATGGGAAATCCCTATAGTAACCCCAATTAAACATGACGGCTCTATCAGATTATGCACAGACTAAAAGAGCACATTGAATAAAGCCTTGCGCACTAACGCATACCCTGTGCCTGTAATTCAACATCTCCTCCATTCAATGGAAAAGGCCACCATATTTGCTAAGCTTGACATGTCCCAAGTTTATCAACAGCTGCCTGTCAATGAAACAACTGCTATGGACCAAACCATTGTGATGCACAGGGGAGCGTTCAAATGTAAATGCTTGCAGTTTGGGGTATCTGTGGCTCCTGGCATATTCCAATGCCTTATGGAGCGGTTGCTGCAGGGTATCCCTGGCATTATACCATACTTTGACAATGTCATCATCACAAAACAAGCAAGACCTTCTGGCACGCATTAGACAGGTCCTAACTTGCTTCCAGACCTCTGGACTCAAATTAAAAAGGGACAAATGCAAATTTGGTGTTTCCCAAGTGGATTTTCTGGGCTACTGCATCGATGCTCAAGGGATTCACCCTACAGACTCTAAAGTTAAAGCCATTAAGGATGCACCAGTTCCTAACAACAAAAAGGAACTACAGGTCTTTTTAGGTCTCCTAAATTTCTATGCCTCATTCCTTCCTCACAAGGCTTCTATTGCAGAACCGCTGCACAGGTTATTAGACTCACAACTCAATGGTCTTGGGGACAACCACAACAGGACTCTTTTGATGCTGTCAAAGCGATGCTTTCTTCTGACAGCAGTTTGATTCAATTTGACAACCAATTACCTTTGATTATATGCTGTGATGCATCTCCTTTTGGTATAGATGCTGTCTTAGTTCATGTATTGCCAAGCGGTGTAGAAGCCCCGATTGCTTACTTTTCAAGGACTATGTCCACGACAGAAAGAAATTATTCACAAATTGATAAGGAGGCTTTAGTGGCTGTTGCCTCAGTTAAATGATTCCACGAGTTCCTCTATGGTCACCACTTCCATTTAGTAATGGACCACAAGCCTCTCCTAGGTATCCTGTCCAGTGATTGACAAAGTCCCCCTGTTTTGTCCCCTAGGATGACCTGCTGGACGTTATTCTTTGGCTGCATATTCCTATACCTTGACATACAGGGTGGGCAAGCACCTTGGACATGCAGACGTGTTAAGCCGTTGCCCCTTGCCAGACAAAATTGTAGACTCCACCCCTTCCTCATTGATACTATTGATTGACGATCACCAATTACCTGTGATGGCTGCAGATATTGTGAAAGCCTCCTCTAACAATCTTATTCTCTTACAGGTTTTGGACTGGGTGAGGAGGGGGTGGCCAGAAAGTTCTTTAGATGCCCCATTTACGCCTTTCAGAGCAAAACAGCATGAATTATCCACCCAGCAGGGTTGCCTACTGTGGGGATGCAGGGTAATAGTTCCCACCCACCTGAGACCTAGGATATTAACCAGTTTGCATGAGAGCCACCCAGGAATGGCCCGCATGAAGGCTTTAGCTTGGAGTTATGTTTGGTGGCCTGGCATAGACTCTGACCTCACCACAAAAGTTAGGGCTTGTCAGGCACGCCAAGCATCTAGAGCTGCCCCTCCAGCTTCTGCCTCTGGGGAATGGGAGTCTGTGAAGTCTCCATGGGCAAGGGTCCAGATTTACCTTGTTGGGCCATTTCAGGGCCACACCTTCCTTATCCTTGTGGACTCATATTCGAAATGGGTAGATTTAACCTTCATGCATTCTACCATGTCAGAATTGATTATCAAGGCATTAGATCACCTTTTTGCAACCCATGGATTTCCCAACATCCTAGTGTTGGATAACAGACCACAGTTTACCATGGCAAATTTTGAGCTGTTCCTGGCATGGCGGAACATAAGGCATGTGCTTGTTGTGCCCTACCACCCAGCTTCTAATGGCCAAGCAGAGAGAGCTGTGAGGGCCACCAAGGAAGTGCTGGGGCGGCTAGAGGGTGAGGACTGGCATTTTAAGTTGGCAAAGTATCTGCTAATGCAACATGTTACCCCTAGCACAGTTACCAATCATTTGGAAGCCTGCACTCACAAACAAAAAAATCTCCACACCACAAGCCAGGCAAACACCTGGGCACAGACAGATCCCCCCTGATACCTCCAGGTCAAACACACCCCAACCAGGCACCCAGATGAAACCTAGCTTTCTAACTAATGATAGCTGTCCATTTACCCGGAGCCAAGCTGCACTAAAGGCCTCCAGTAAAGTAACACAATGTTGCCAGCCAATCAAGATACCAAAAGAGCCAAAAAACAGACAGAAGATATTAGAAACACCAATCAAGTAGAACACAGCGAACTCCAAGACCAATAAACACAGACCAAGACTCCCAACCAATCAGGATGAAGAAAAAACCATTCTGGCACAGCAATAGGCTGCCCCAAATTTAAATCTGAAACCACTGTAAAAGTCTGACTCAAAGATGAACACTATATAGAAGCCTGATGATGGCAGATGAGATTCTGCCGAAACATTGCTACAACTTTAAAAGCACAACTACAATGACGTGGGAAAATACCCGAACAAAGCTGAATGACATACATACATACATACATACATACATGTAACATTAACATAAAAAATTATATTAAATATATTAGCCTTTAAAAAAAAATCATATTAGTGGTCCTCGGGATTTAAAAGTATGAATTTGGTGGTCCTTGAGATCCAAAAGGTTGGTGACCCCTTTGCTACACCACACTAGTTATATAGTATATGGATACATATTAAACATGTTAAAATGCAATCTAATCAGTTTGAGGTTTGAGTCAGTTCAAATAATAAAGTGTGAAATGATGCTTACATCTGGAATTAGATTTTGAGAAACAGAATTCCCATAATCTAGCATGGGAAAAGACAAATACAACTGCAAACATCAGGCATGAAATTTGAAAGCAAACTGTAAAACATGCCAGCTTAAAAGAATTTGGTATGTGGATTTTGAGTTAAAACAGAATAATAAATATTCCTAGGTTCAAAGCAAATCTCTGACACATAGCCCTGGAACATTTGTTTATTATAAGATAAATTTACATAATAGAAAAACACAAAATTCACTAGCTTTCATATACAAGTACATATAGATTATGTTACAATCAATTTAAACTGATGCAGTTTTAAACTTCATTGTTTCAATAGGATATGAAGCTGAATTCTCTGCTTGTTTACTCAGAAGTAAATGCTGTGTTTACTATGTGAAAGATTGTAGTTTTAATCACAAGAGATTTCAGCTGTTTTGCAACAAAATCATATTTAATATTCTGGCTTTTAGAAAACCTGATTCTAAACGGTGATAATAAAAGATAATGATTAAGCCCAGGATTACATCTCTATTTATTTATTTTATTATATTTATTTGATTTGTCAACCACAAGGTCATAGATATAAGTATAAACATGAGTAAGAATACAGGAAATAGGTACAAATAAGTGAGGACAATAGGACAGGGATGATAGGCACGATGGTGCACTTATGCACACCTCTTAATCTCTAGCTTAACAGAAGAACCCATTTTGAGGCTCCTTCATAGGAGTCCTAAAAAAGCTGTAAGGGAAGAAATGAGCATGGCATCATGAAGAATTCAGATGAATTTGTTTTTCAATATAAATCTTGGTATAATAATCTGAAGCCTTTAAGTATTATGATCCTATATGTGACATTTCCTTTTCTTCAATTATTTTTCCCCTCTTTCTGCACTCATCCCTTTCTCCTTCTCCACTGAACAAATACATTCCTTGTAAGCCAATGTAGCATTTCATCTTTATTCATTCAAAACATTTTTTCCCCATTTTGCATTCTTCAAGATCTCATCCTTGTTCCACCTCTTTCATGCCACATCTTTTTCCTCTACTTCTGATCCTGTGCAATCATTTTTGGAAGTTACTTTCTCTGATATCAACATCAGTGTTCATGCACTTACAATCAGGAATTTAGTATGTAATGAAATCTGCAGACTTTCAAGAATGTGGTGAATCCATATAGCATTAGTGGGAATATCTACTACTGAATTTTAGCAACAGTGTCTGCCCTGAGAATCATTGGTTTCCTGAAAGAGAGTCTTCAATAATGGTGAAAGATGTGGCTCCTCGCACCAGAACCATTAAAAGACACCGTTTACTGTTTAAAGTCTCAGCTATGCTGAGCATAAAAAAACACAGTTGACTCTCAAATCCCATTTCTCTAGACTAGCTATAAATTGTTGGAATATCCACCTGGTTCAGTTCCAAACTGGTAGAAAGACACTGGAAAAATGGAGGCTAATTGGAAAGATGGTTTATTGATAAAGCAGAACCACATGGGTTTGTGGATCTGGGCAAAACCACATGGGTTTGTGGATCTGGGCAACTGACAAAATGGAATTGAGAGTGGGTGGCTTTTATACCTTCTTTGGGATGTGCTCTTGAGCTTCCTATTCCTGTGCAAGAACATGTATTCTATTGGCTATTGTCAGACTTATAAGAGGTTGTGTAGATGTTATATAGGGGTCATAGCTGCCTCTATAGGCAAAAGAGGAAATGCAAATCCTAGGTGTTTGTCTGAGCTAAGGTTGAAGTTTCAACTGCTCTGTTGGTGGTGCAATGTCTGAAATACCCTTAGGAGATTGTGCAATGTAGTGAGCTCTGTGTCTTCTGCTAAATTGTAGTAGGTTAATCCTATTATGTCCTGAAGGGTCATGTCCTGCTTTTAATCCCATCACCCTGAAGCTGAAGGTTTTTTGTTTTGTAGACAAGTTGGCTCAGTCTTTCTTAATGGGCACAAAGTATTTCCTGGGCTGGGGCTATTAAGAAAGAGTGAGTCTACTTCCTGCCTCTAAAAAAACATTTTTCTCCATTTCTCATTTAGGGAAATATATTATTCTGCCTTTTTTAATATTCCTCAAAATATTTCATTCTTCTGGGGGGGCTTCCCACAATATCCTCCCTTTTTGCCATAATATGTGTGGGTGACAGATATTTTTACTGTCATAAGTTTAAAAATTGATCAAACTGTAGATGCAAAGGGGATGGCATTGATAGAGGCATCAGAAAAGTATCCTTTCAGTGCAGTGGTGGGATTCAAAATTTTTTACTACCAGTTCTGTGGGCATGGCAGGGGAAGGATACTGCAAAATCTCTGGTCAGAGGTGGTATTTGCTGGTTCTTCGAACTACTCAAAATTTCTGTTACCAGTTCTCCAGAACTGGTCAGAGCTTGCTGGATACCTCCTCTGCTTCAGTGGCTCCCAAAAGGAGAGCTTTCAACCCATAAAGGTCTAGCAATCAAAAGGTCTGGAAAAAATTTTACACCATCCAATTTTCTATGCCAATTATTTTCAGATGTTTGATGTCATTTTCTGTGAGCTTCCAGTCATGTTTGGTGCAAGCACAAGCCCCAAAATTCTTCACAGCTATGGTTTTGCCTTAGTAAATAACTACTGGCTGCCCATATCCAAGGGTTGCTTTCTGAACCTGCCTTAGCTCTTAATTTAGTGCGTCCAGGGTTTGTGAGGCCAAATTGAGATTAGCCAGTGTGCAAGCCATGCTATTAATATTTTTGAAAATATGCACAATGGGCCTTGGGATGCCTACTAATGAGACCAGTTGTGCAACATACTCAGCCTTCCTGGGCAACATCATTTGTGAGTCACAATCAGGGCTTGGGGTTTGGAGATCTCTTTTCTGCTACCTCTTCAGTAAGGAAATTGCCTGAGGGCCATGCCCCCTCTCCCATGGAATTGGCAGGGAAATATGATTACTTGGGCCTTAGTGCCACAGAGCAAGAGCCAGCCTAGAGAAGCTTTATGTGGAGATGGGTGAAGGGGATAGCCTCAGTCTGATTCTGAATGGTGTGTCTGTTTGTGCAGCTCCTTCTACAAGACAGGCAATATAAACATCCTGGACAAAGTTCCCTCTCACCAGACAGAAGTCCAAGGTGTTCAGAACTTGCTGCGCCAACCACTCCCAAATGCCATCCCTCTATGAATTAATTTAACTGTTTACAACATAAATGAGACAAGAAAGAAAATCTTATAATGCATTTCCACCCTCCCCCCATAGTCTTTCCAGCTGTCCGGGGATTGAAAACAGTCTTTTAGTCTTCACTTGTCCATCTCAGGGACCTCTCTTTCATGTCTGCTGGGTGGTGTTAGGCTCGGCTTGGTGGTAAGGTCGGTTAGTCAGGCTTGGGAAGGTCTGCTCCATTCTGATTGCTGTGATGACTTTCTAGTGGATGGCTGGATCCAAACCCAATTCACTGGCTCAAATGAATGGAAAGTCTCCTCTGGAGGCAGCATCTGGATCAGTGTGGTGTTTCCAAAGTTTGCAGAGTTGTCTGTGCAGGGCTGAAAGACATGAGAAGAGGGCCCCTCACTCCCCTTTCTGGGTGATCCTCCCAGGAAAGGCATTGTGGGAGAATAAGAGATGGAGAGGTGGATAGATAGCTTGCAGGCAGAGTTTGAGAGGGGAAAAACATCAGTACTGCAGTTATTAAACAGATAAACCCGTCACAACAAAATGGGGACACCACGGATAAGAAAAAAGAAGTTGGATTTACATGCTTCAGTAAAAGGTTGGACAGATAAAAATCCCCTTACAGGACATACAGTAAGCAAAAACCAACAAATAGACAAGACTTTTCTTCTGAATGAGTTTTAACATCCTCTACTGATAAACTTGAGCTATTTTATTGTTACAGGGAGGAAAGAAAGAAAGAAAAAGAAAATGGACACAGTTCTCTTCACCCTGTTTTGCTGGCCAGGCAAACACTAAGGTCAAGGTATTTTCTTTTCATTGATTTATCTATCATTATTTCTCACAATTTAATTATTATTTTCCTAGGATCAGACACATTTAACAGTTGCAATTACCTCAAGGGCACACAAAGACTTTGACACACATATACATACAAAGACAAGGAAAAGAGAAAAGGAGAGGAAAACAGAACTCTCAAGTTTACACCCTGGTCATTTCCACCATAAATCTCAGTTAGCTCAACTTAGGGAAGGCACAAATCTTAACAAACATATTACATCCTCAGTGGCTGCATAGAGAAAAAGAAAAACAATGCTACTATATTTTCATTTTCTTTTAAGTACCTTTATTTTGCCAAATTGGTTTTTCTTGCTTCGTCCGTGAGCAGAGTCCATTTCTCACAGAACTTGCATGCATGCTCCTTCCTCATCCTTGCCTAGCCAATTTATCCCAGCCCCAGGCATCCATTGGTCTCCCTAGAGTAGACCTCAGTGGGATCCAAATCCTGAGCTCCTCATGCTCATTTCCCACCCTCCACGGCAAGACTCCAAGGCTCACTCTCTCTTTCCTGGGTCTCTCGCAATCCGTGGTACTACACCACCCCCGACAGGTGAAGGTACCTTTCAGCCTCCCCTCAGTTTTCAGGCAAATGGCCTGGGAGGACTCTGTCCACCAAAATTATTCAGAGTATGGGTACTTCCTTTCTGTAGTAGGGGTCTGCTCAATGATACTTAGCCAGTTGCCCAAGAGAGAAACTTTCACCTGCCTTTCAACCCTTCCCACACGCTCTCTCCCTTTCTTAGCAGAAGGTCCTGTGCTCTGGCCTCACCTATACCCTATATTTTCCAGGCTCTGTTGGTAGAACAGATCTTTCTGTGGTTAGGAAAGGCATAGAGGAAGCAGGATCCAGCTATGGCAGAGAAAGGATTTTTCCTCAAGTGCATTCTCACACACAGGAACATACTATCTTTTACCTCCTGGGCTTTTAAACTTATATTTTAGAGGTACTCACCTTCTTTCCAAGCAGTCTTTGAGCTCAACACTCAAAACTCCCTTTAAAAACCTTGCTCCAAATGGCCAAGGCCTGGGGGAACCCACCCACAGACATAATGGGTCTGTTGCTGGCAAGATGGAACCTTACTTGGGCCAGGTCCATTGGTCATGTTAGCTTGGAGTCCCATCTGGGTCACCAAATTGTTGGGAGAAATATTCATCTGATTCAGTTCCAAGCTGGGAGAAAGACACTGGAAACAGGAGGCTGATTGGAAAGATGGTTTATTGATGAAGCAGAACCAGTGGGTTTGTGGTTCTGGTCAGCTGACAAAATGGAGTTGAGAGTGGGTGGTTTTTATACCTTCCTTGGGATGTGCTCTTGAGCTCCCTGTTCCTGTGCAAGAACATGTATTCTATTGGCTATTGTCAGACTTATAAGGGGTCACGTAGATGTTATATAGGGGTCATAGCTGGCTCTATAGGCAAAAGAGGAAATGCAAATCCTAGGTGTTTGTCTGAGCGAAGTTTGGTTGAAGTTTCAACTGCTCTGTTGGTGATGCAATGTCTGTAATACCTTTAGGAGATTGTGCAATGTAGCAACCTCTATGTCTTCTGCTAAATGGTAGTGGGTTAATCCTATTATGTCTTAAAGGGTCATGTCCTGTTTTTAATCCGATCACCCTGAAGCTGAAGGTTTTTTGTTTTGTAGACAGGCTGGCCCAGTCTTTCTTAATGGGCACAAAACATCTCCTGGGCTGGGGCTATTAAGAAAGAGTGAGTCTGCTTCCTGCCTCTAAAAAAACACGTTTCTCCATTTCTCATTTAGGGAAATATATTATTCTGCCTTTTTAATATTCCTCAAAATATTTCATTCTTCTAGGGGGAAGCTTCTAGATACACATACACTGCATTCTCAATGACAAGTTTAAAGAAGACCACAATTCCCAACCCACCGGCAGCACTCCGATCCCTTTCTTTTTTCTCTCCAGAAGAGCAGCAGTCACGAAAAGCCCGGGCTAAGTAGGCACCTGGCTCCATCGGATGTAACGAAACAGGTGCTGTACCTACCGCCACCGCTTCTGAAAAGAGGCTTTCGCTCAGCCGGGGCTCTTTCCCCCTCCCCCAAGTGCAGGCAGAGAGGCGGGGGCAGGACTGGTTTCTCGCCGCGGCGGCGAGAGAGGGGCGCTTTTCTCGCCATTCCTCTCTTCCTTTGAAAGGCTGCCGCTCGCAAATCATATGGGCGCTAAGGAGCACAAGTGGAGTGGGGGGGCGCTTTGCTTCAGATATATTTGGCTCCAATTCTCGTCATTTCCGCCAGTGGGGGGAAAAGTGGGCACTGGGAGGGGAGCAGAGAACGTGCGACAAACGTGCAGCTCCGGAGGGAAAGCTGGGAGGGAACAGCCCGGGGGGCCGCTGAGTGCAAGGAGAAAAAGGCGCGAAGGGAGCAGAACGCGAGCGGCCGGGTACGCCGCGGGGTGCTTAAGCCTCGCGAGCCTTCAGCTTCCACAGCCCGCGGTCGGAGCAGCGCCAGGACCCATTTTCAGCATCCTGGCGCTTCGAGTCGCGGGTGGGGGCGCGGCAGGCTGTCGGCGGCGGAGCGTGCAGCAGCCGCTTTCTCCGGCTCCCGCTGAAGCACCAACAGGAACGGAAAGCTCCAGAGGCACACACTCATCCACACGCACCGCTCGCCCACGGAGGCAGGCAGAGAAGACGAGCCTGGAGAAGGAGCAGCAGAAGCTGTTTCGAGGCGCCTCTCACAAACGCGGCTTAGTGTTGTAAACGCCGGGAGCTGAATTCAACGCCCACCGCCCTTCGAAGGCCACCCGGACTCTCCCTCGCTTCCATTGCCCTTTCCGCGGCCCCCGAGAAGTGCTTTTCGTAAAGTCCCCCCCTCCCTCATGGCGCTCATTATGGAACCTGTCAGTAAATGGACGCCGAATCAAGTGGTGGATTGGATGAAAGGTAAAGAGAGAGCCTTGACGGCGGGGTTTCGCCTGTTGCTGAGAGGGTGGCTTGTGGTTATCGTTTCTTGCTACTACTCTTTGGCTTCAATTATTTTTACTCCCCGTGCCTGTTACGTGTTCGGCATCATTCGGCTGTGAGAATTGAAGCCCAGATAGCAAGCGGGTTGCAGCGTGCGGAGCAACTCCTCGCGGGCTTTCTCAGCGTTAGATTATAAGCAGAAGGCAGAGTGGAGGCGAGCGCTCTGCTGTGGACGAAGTGCATTGAATGTGGTTTTGCTTTTAGTTAGGGTCCCCCTTTCCTTTGGGCGCCCCCGACAGATAGGCAGGTGCTTCTTCACTGTGGTCGCGGGAAGATGAGCGGAGCCCTCCCGAGCTACTTTCGCGCATTCAGATTGCCCTTCTCAGAAGGCAGGGTGGTAGTGGTCAAGTTTTTATTTCATCCAACGTTTAAGGTTTCCTTTCTGCATCTTTTCTTATGTCTCTTATTTTACTCGAGAACACAGTATAGGGGTCCCCCACTCACCAATTTTCCGCCGTTGCCGCGCCTTGTTAGGCAGCGATCCAGCAGTTAAATTGGCTGCGTTATTAAAACTTTTCACACAGGCATAGTCTAATCCTGCAAAACACCGGAAATAAAGAGAATGAAAAAGAATGCAGTGTTGCGTTCTAAAGACGGGGAAGAAATAATGGGGAATATTTGTAAAGGGTCTTACAGTTGATGGGGCGATGTAAGCAATGGGAGAACGACCAATCCTTAAAGCCAATAGGCAGAACCACATTGCTGAACGATAACACAATCCTTGAGGTGGGGTGGAGGAGGACTACAAGGGAGATAATAGAAACTAGGTGCCAGGACACAGCAGTGCCTCTTGAGGAGGGGGGCTTAAATGGCAGCATGTCATCCTGTCGAGGAACAGTGAATCCAGTGTCAACATGACCTAGCAAGAAGCCAAAACCATGATCAATATGGTTGTGACAACCAGAAAACAATGTTCTGGAATATTGTGGGAACAATTTTGGATTGGAAGCTTAGTGGCATCACAGATCTTGGTGACAGGTGCTTAGTGTGGTGTGGGGTTAATTTCTCTAGATATGTTCCTATGAACTCATGAAATATTCTGCAATAAGTGACAATTTGTATGGCATCCGTTAGAACCTTACATGGAATTCTGCCACTGTTGAATATGCCACTTGTTTTCCTTTGCAGTCAGTCATTCTGTTGATGCGCTTGTAGTTTGAGAAGCCAGGCTGTCATTTCACTCTACTTCTAAAGCAACAGCTGACTCACTGTGACTCACTTTCAGCAACTGTCCTGTTCTGCCAGCTGACATTCCTCCACTTCTTCTAGTGGCATACTCTTTCTTTTAACATCTGTATTGGTCAGATTTCTGTATTTTGAATCTCTAAAACTTTCCCCACTAATTCCATTTGCTTCTGTTTTATTACATTCACCAGAAACTATTCTACCAATTGCAATCAGCAGGGCTTTTTAATAACTGAAGTATTGATCCCAGGCCATTGCAACTCTTATTAATGAGGGTAATTGCATAGATAATTGGCCCAAATATTTTGCCTTTTTTGACATGAAATTAGGAAAGTGATTCCATTCCTTGCCACTTAAGTAAAATAGCTGAAATGTATATTTATTCATGTTTAATGTGTAGGCAACATTAAATACCGCTAAATTGTATCTGACTACTTTGTAACCGTAGTAGCAAATATTAAATTAGTGGCTCATGGCATCAGGCTAGAAACTTGGAAAACATTGAGTTGTAGTCCTACCTTAGTCATGAAACCAGTTGGATGACTGGAAGAGTCACTTTTTGTCAGCCCTAGGAAGAAGGCAATGGCAAACCACTTCCAAACAAGAAAACTGCGTAGACCTGGCCTGCTGGAAAGGCATAAGTATGCACACATACAGACAAACGTTTAAGGGAAACTGTGGAAGTGACTAACATAGTAGCTATGGAGAGTGATAAATTTGCTTTTTCTTATTCTTTCTAATACTTGCTTTCATGACCAGTGATTTCAGAATATTAGCAGAATTCAATCAGTAGGACTTAATTTGAAGTAGTTAAGCTTGCTTCAGCTAGCAGATTTTAATGATGAATATTGTTTTAGAAATTAAATGACATGATTTGAACCATTTTCTATGAAAATTGTATGTATGTATGAAATCCTATAAGATTTGCTTATATTTAGCCTACTCAAGCTGCAATGAAAAGGCAATTTATGTTTTTGAATTGGATGTTAGAGTTAACATAATTTTGGTAAGTGCCAAAATTAAGCTATTCATAATTATACCTAAAATGGTATCTGGTTGAATATGAGGGTTTAACTTTTTAAAACAATTTTCATTTCATGTTTCCATTTTTCATTTTTAAAACTACTTTCATTTTTCAAATGTTTTCTAAAAGTGTTAATATTTAATATTTTTATATTGCTTTATGTGTGATTAGTTAAGGTCAGTTCCATCTTATGTGTTTCATAACAAGGTGTTTCTATTTTATAATAAAGGGAAGATTGGAAATCTATGTATGGTTATGAAACATATTGCTGAATATTAAATTATACCTCCCAAATAGATGCAAGATACTGTGAGGCTTCACAACATGCACAACATTTTAGACTAGAATAAAATATAAAATTTAAATCTAGAATAAAATAAAAAAATGATAGGGATAGTGAGGAAGGCCACTTAGTATTTGATAGGTGATTTGATTGGAATTTGATTGGAAGTTATGTATTATGTATTATATTGAAGGTCATAAACTTAAGGTATATATTGAAGTTTAAATAAGAGTTGAATGGATGTAATTAAAAGATATAAAGGTGTCATACTCCAATTAGTAACTACAGGAGAAAATTTGTTTAATGAGAAAAGATAATATGAAATTGAAACAGAACAGACAAAAGTATAAATATAATGATTTGAATTGAGATAATCAAAATAAAATTGAAAAAATTAAAAGAGGGGAAAAACTATATAGAAAATGTAAAATAGTATAAGATATGGAATAGAATACAAAAAGGAGCATGAAATTGAGTTTTGTGTCTGGATAAAGAAGTTCAACCCAGGACCATGCTATTTTCAAAAAAAGATGTTTTATTTGCATTTTGTATGTGTGAAAACCCAAATAAAACTTTATTTAAAAAAAAGATACATTCAAGTACCTCTTGATAATCTTTCATATCACGAAAATCCCAAACAGATCTAAGTAGAGATTAATGATTTTGAGGATAGGTTTACCTAATGTATTCAGTGCTTTTTGTACTTTAAGGATTGGCAAACATGAGTACAGATGTATATCTAATCTTGGAGATCTATTAGCTTTATTTAAATAATTAGGAAAACGTTTCAGTTGTTTCATTTTAGACAAGAGAATCCTTGTTTTTCTGCTGTAAATCATCTAGTACTAGTAAAGCCCTGAATTCTCCCCCATGATGTATCGAGAGCCCAGGATGGGTTGACTCCTTCCTATGACATCATAGCTGAGTCTTTCCTAAGATATAAAAGCCAGCCCCCGGGAGAGACCCCAGCTTTTGACTCAGCTCCTTTCAGTCAGTAGCGTTCTGTTAGAAAGCAATCACCAGCGATCTTCAGTACTTTTTTCCTCTCTTCAAGCAGCTCCCAGGAGAGCAGGGCTCTCTCTCTCTCCCTCTCTTTCTCTCTCTCTCTCTCTCCTTCAACGTTGGGAGCAGCTTTACAGAGCTCTGTGCAGGCAAGCTGGGCAGCGTCTGCAGACCTCCCCCACGCCTACAGTTTGGAGGGATCATAAACATGATCGGCAAACTGATAAGAGCTCAAGCCAGCTGATCGTGTAGCTGGTTGCTGTGTTTTTCCCTTGCTGATTTTGCTCGGAGCTCTGTATAGCCTAAGGAGCGATTCTTCAATCTTGGAGCCTGTTTTTCCTATAGTCAATGGCCATCTTGGATTCAAGACTTCCACCACGAGGTGAGCGGCCATTTTGTAAGCCCGGGGCCATTTTTACCCTAAGGAGCTTAATAGAAAAATTTCTAAACAGCTTCTTTCCAACGCAAGAGCCTTTATTTTACAAATGGAGCAAGATAAGGCTCTGGTAGAGCTTTTCCCCCAGTGGAAAAGTCTCTTAAGCCCAATAGGAGAAAAAGACGTAGGCAACGCACCCAATCAGTCCAGAGGGAGGTGGCTGCTAAAATCAAAGCTAAGGCTCTAGCCCCTAAGAAGGCAACTCAGGCTGAATTAAGGGCAGAGAAGCACAGACATGCAACTCTAGAGAGGGAGTTCAACAGAACTATTCAACAGAAGGGAGTGCAACTATAGCATGTTTCAGGTGATACTCGTGGGCCCCAACCAAGCCCTCCCAGGGGAGGAGAAGTTATCTATGAGCCTTCCCATCCTCCATCCTGGTCTCCTGAGGCTCTTGCTGTACAGTCAGATCCTCAGGATTTAAACAGATCTGGGCCTTATTTCCAACAGGCTTCTGTTGTGGAGCAGTGGAATAACCTGAGGTGAACACGGAGCGAACTTCAGCTTTACTTTATTGTAAACAATAAAGGGTTGCCGCGGCTGCCACGCTAACAAGGCAGCCAGCTGGCGGACAACAACGTTTGACAGTTCCCTTTTATAGCCGGCTGTCAAACGGCATCAGCCAATAGGAACGGTCTGTGTTCCCCCTGGAAAAACAGACCGGAGTGAAGACTTCAGGTCAGTCTTTCCTGAACGCCATACTCCTTTCCCCCAGAATGGAGGATGCGTAGTCCTTTAGATAACTCGGGCACTTGCGCAGGTGGCCAGATCTTCTAGGTTCTGATGGAGCTGCTGCTGGAAGGAACTTTTCTGTTTGTTGGGCAACTTCTGGTGTCGATGAAGCTGGCATCTCAGCTTCAGGCATCTCTGGGTGAGGGACAGATGACTGCTCAGGTAGGCTTGCATTCCTGTCAGTTTCGCGGGAAGTTTCGGGTGCCAGCGGTTTCTCTGTTGCGGGAACGTCTTGAGGGCCATCTACAGATGAACTCCAACGCCTTCTAAGTTGATCGATATGGCGGTGCCAAATGCGCCCGTCTTGCAGTTGGACCCTGTAAGACTTAGGACCGGTTACCGCCATAATCCGCCCAGGCATCCACAAAGGTTGTCCGGCATAATTCTGGGCATAGACCTGGTCATTTTCAGTGAACTCCCTTGCCTGGCTATTTGATCCTAGGGGCGTGACTGGGGCATAATAGGGATGGAGTCTGTCTAAAGTAGTCCTTAGACGTCTACCCATGAGAAGTTCAGCCGGGGACCTATTAGTGGTGGCAAAGGGAGTTGTGTGCTAGGTTAGGAGATACTTAGCAAGCCTAGAGTGCCAATCTATGGGCCCAAGCCTTTCCAGGACCTCCTTAGCAGATCTGATTGCTCTTTCAGCCAGGCCATCACTGGCAGGATGGAAAGGAGCTATAAGTGCGTGCCTGACTCCCAGGTTAGCTAGGAAGACCTCAAACTCACAGGAAGTAAACTGGGGGCCGTTATCAGACACGATGGTGTCAGGGAGGCCATGGGTAGCGAATATCCTCGATAGAGCCTTAGTGACGGCTTCTGAAGTTGTGGTGGTCATCAAGGTCAGCTCTACCCACTTAGAAAAAGAATCAACCATCACCAGGAATGTTCGCCCATGAAAGGGGCCAGCCAGATCTATATGCACCCGAGACCAAGGGGTCCCAGAATCTTCCCACCTGCCTGGAGTGGATGTGGGTGGAGCAGGTCTGGTAACTTGGCATGGCTGACAAGCATTCACCGAGCTTGTAATCTGAGCACCCATGCCCGGCCACCATAGATAACTACGAGCTAGGGCTTTCGTTCTGACAATGCTGGGATGCCCTTCATGCAGAACCTTTAAAACTGAGGCTTGCACCTTGAAAGGGACCATTACCCTAGTTCCCCAAAGTAAACAGCCTTGCAAAGAAGACAGTTCTTGCTGGCGAGTTTTGCAAGGCATGAATTTGGCGGCATAAGGAATTGCAGGCTACCCCCTTCCCACCCAGTCAAGGACTTGGGCGATTACCTTGTCCCTGGCAGAGTGGCAGAAATATCAAGGGTGGTGATGAGAAGATTGAGATTGTTGATCAGGAACACAGCATTAGTTGGTGCAGGATCCACCACAGGAACAGGCAGGGGGCAGCGACTAAGAGCATCAGCGTGACAGAGACTCTTGCCAGCTCGATGAACCATTGTATAGGAATAGGCAGCCAGAAATAAAGTCCATCTCATCATCCTTGGAGACAAAATCTGAGGAGTTTGTCTATCGCCTGACAGAAGGCCTAACAGAAGGCTTGTGATCCGTAACCAACTCGAAATAGTGTCCATATAGAAATTCATGGAATTTTTTGACAGAAGCAACTGCAGCCAAAGCCTCCTTGTCAATTTGGCTGTAGTTGCGCTCAATTGGGGAAAAAGTTCTGGAGAAAAAGGCAATGGGTGCCTCAGAACCATTAGGCAGTCTATGACTTAAAACGGCACCTATGCCAAAATGAGAAGCATCTGCTACTAAAACTAAAGGTAAATGGTCATTAAATTGGATCAGAACAGCATCGGATGTGAGCAATGATTTGACTTCACGGAAAGCATGGGCTTCCTTAGGTCCCCAGTGCCAGGGGGATTGCTTATCCAAGAGTCTGTGCAGAGGCTCTGCAATGGAAGCTTTATGTGGCAAAAATGAACCGTAAAAGTTAAGAAGTCCTAAAAAGGCCTGGAGCTCAGTTTTGTTAGTTGGTGTGGGTGCTTCGTGAATAGCCCTTACTTTGGATTCGATTGGGTGAATACCAGAGGCATCACTTCTGTATCCCAAAAATTCCACCTGTGGGGTGGCAATAGGGCACTTCTTTTTCTTTAACTTAAGACCATGCTTCCTGAAACGATCGAGGACTCCTCTGACTCTTTGCAGTAATTGAGACTTGTCAGGGGCAGATATTAAAATGTCATCAAAATATGGAATTATGCCTGGCAATCCTTGAAGAAGTCTTTCCATTGAAGATTAGAAAATCCCTGGGGCCACACTTACGCCAAATTGGAGGTGCCTACATTTAAAAGGGCCCGTGTGCGTTACAATAGTTTGTAGTTCAGCGGCTGTGTCATCAACAGGAAACTGTTGATAGGCCCGTGACATGTTTAATTTCACTAAAATGGTTCCTGGCTCAAAAGAATGTAGTAGGTGCTGGATAACAGAGACTGGATAAGAGCTGATTTGTAAATATTTATTCAATGACGTCTTGATTGGGGGTTGGCCTGTTCTCCCTTTGACTGTTTTTTTGCTGCCTGAAGCGATTTACATCATTAGCCTCTTCACAGCCTACTTCTGTGGAGGCTTCATCGTAATGGATGGCTGAGCTGTTCTGGCTAATTGGATTTCCCTGAATTTCTGCTGCTGAAAGTGCTGATAGTTCAGCAGCTTGAGACTCTTCAATTGCTAATTTAAGGGTTAAATCCCCTTTAGCTAATAGACGCCTTTGTAGTCTTAAATCCCTGACTCCACAGACTAGTTGGTCTAATAACATGTCCTCCAGATAGTCTCTAAACCCACAGTGCAAGGCAGCTGTTCGTAGGGCAGCCATGTACCCACTAATAGTCTCTCCCTCAGCCTGAATCCGTCTCCTAAAAGCATGATGCCTGGCAATTCAGGATGGCTTAGGGGAATAGTGGTTGGAAAGAATTTCCTGCAATTCTTCCCATGGAACAGTCTTAATTGAACGTGGAGCCAATAATGCCGTAGCCGTGTCAAACACTGTGGCTCTGCAAAAACTTAAAAAGTAGGACTTTTTCCTATGGTCGGAAATGTCACCGAGGTCTATGGCATCTAAGAAACAGTCAAATCGGTTTCTGTAGGATTCCCATGTTTCTGCTGTTGGTCTGAAAGGCAGGAATGCAGGGTTCGATGTCATCTCGACTAAATGGTGCCGGATCTTCCGAGGAAAGTTGAAATTTGCACTCGCGAATAGTGACAGTAAGCTCTTAAAGTAACAGTCAGCTCGGTAGTGACTTCAGCTCTTTTTGTAGTGACTCCGGCTCTTTTTGTAGTGACTTTGCTCAGTGATTCTCTGCCCAGTTGCCTCTTATATGAATCCCGCCTTCATCGCCAGTGTTGTGGAGCGGCGGAATAACCTGAGGTGAACATGGAGCGAACTTCAGCTTTTACTTTATTGTAAACAATAAAGGATTTCCGCGGCTGCCGTGCTAACAAAGCAGCCAGCTGGCGGACAACAGCTGATACCATTTGACAGCTTCCTTTTAAAGCCGGCTGTCAAATGGCATCAGCCAATAGGAACGGTCCATGTTCTTGCTAGAAACACAGACTTGAGTGAAGACTTCAGCTCAGTCTTTCCTGAACGCCACAGCTTCTGTGCCCAATGCTCCTCCCCCTCACTCCAGGCGTCAAACCTCTCCTCAATCTAGGCCTGAAGCCACCTTCACTCCCACAGCAGCAGGCCTTCTGCCTTCTGCCTCTACCTTTGAGCATAGACCAAGGGATATCCAAGATGTAGTCTCATCAGCCATTAGGCAGGGATTGGCTGAAGGCTTCAAGCAAATTCTTCAACCTCTGGAAAGGGTTCAGGCCCTTCTCCCTTTTCAATCTATAAGTTCCTTGCCTCATCGTCCTGATTTACACAGGCCTCAGGACCTCAGGGTCCATTCTTCTCTACCAGAATGGGAGGAGGTTGATGAGGAAGGAAAACCTTCACCATCTGAACACAGTTACTTCTCTCATTCAGAGTGTGAAGAGGGTGAGATTTTTGACCAAAATCTTTCAGAGGAAGAGGATTCTCACCCAGAGCAGACATCCTCTGCATTGGTCTTCAAACCTACTCTCTTCAGACCATTACTCAGCAAGGCCTTGGTCACTGCCAAGCTGTCGCCAGAGGAAGTGGCTCCCGCACCACAAGGAAATCCCTCTAGCCAAGGGGATTCGCTCTTCTCCAAGCCTGTAGTGCATGCAGAGGTTTTGCCTTCTCCCATTTTGTTCCTGGATATGGTCAAGGAACAGTGCGCTTTCCTTCAGCAGGTCCTCGACCATCTTCTCTAGATAAGCGTTTCTACAATGTCAGCGCAGCTCTGGACAATGCCCTGGCAGTGCCTTCTGTTGACATTCCGGTTCTGACTTCGTTCTCATCTTCTGGCACTCCCACAGAGCCAGAAGATATCCTGAAACCAGATGATAAACATTCCGAACAGACCCTCAAGCCCAATCACCAGGCTGCTGCTTGGGCTGTTCGGGCTTCAACAGCAGCATCCTTCTTCACCAGGGCATCCATACGGTGGCTGCGCCAACTTCAGAATAGATTGCCTGCTTCTGAGCTTCGGTCTCACCAAGACCTTAATAAGATTATTGCAGCGGCAGAATTCACTGCGGAAGCCACTCTCAATTCTGCCAAATTTGCATCCAAGGCCATGGCATCTTCTGTAGCAGCAAGAAGACTTTTATGGCTCCGAAATTGGCAGGCAGAGTCATGCCGAAAATGGAAGCTGGCTTCAGTTCCTTTCGCAGGCGCTAAGCCTTTTGGCGATGCTCTGGAACCATATCTCATCGAAACCAGAGATAAACATAAAATTCTCTCTTCCTCTGGGAAGAAAGCCGACTATCACCCTGCTCCTTATCGCCCTTCTGCCTTCCTAGCAGAGACCTCATCTCGCTTCCTCCGCTCTCACAGGCCATACTCCCAATGCCAAGACCAATGGGCGGAAACATCCAGCAGGCAACAACCTTCTACTGGTAAATGGCCCTTTCGGGGGGAGGGGGTCGTTCCTTCCATCGCTCTAAGTAATCCCTCGTTCTCCCCACCCATCGGAGGCCACCTAGCCTTCTTTGCTTCCAAATGGGAGGAGTCAACGACGGATGCCTGGGTGCTCAGCACTATTAGGTCAGGGTTATAATTGGACTTCCTAACCCCACCCCCCAATTTTTTTTTGATGTGTCCTGTGTCTCGGGACATTTCCAGGCAAGCCCTCATGAACCAGGCCATTCAGCACCTTCTTGAAATCAGGGTATTCAACCTGTTCCCCCGTCTCAATGGGGACGTGGGCTTTACTCTCACCTTTTCATCATTTCAAAAGCCTCAGGGGGGTGATGAGCCATCCTTGATCTAAAATTTCTCAGCCAATTTGTAAAATACAGGCGATTTAAAATGCAGACTCTGCATTCTATTTTAGAGAGTGTTCGGGAGGATGACCTCCTCTCTTCCATTGATCTCACTGAGGCTTACCTCCACATCCCAATTTGGCTTCATCATCGCCAGTTTCTCCATTTCTGTTATCAGAATACCCATTACCAGTATCGAGCACTTCCCTTCGGCCTCTCATCGGCTCCAAGGGTCTTCACAAAGGTTCTGGCAGCATTGGTGGGATCTCTGCATTCTATTCCAGTGGGATCCAATGCTACTTGGACGACATTTTGATTCTTTCCTCTTCTATCTTTGCGGCCCATCGGGATCTGCAAATCACCCTGTCATGTCTCCAGAGCCACGGATTTTCTATCAACACCAAAAAGAGCCAGCTCTCTCCTACAACCAAATTGCAACACTTGGGAGCAGTCATCGATACCATGTCATGCCAGGTTTTCCTGTCCCCAGCTCGTGGAAAGAGCCTTGCAGAGATCATCAGCCAGATCCAGCAACATCAAATTGTCCCCCTGTTGCTGCTGTCCAAACTTCTGGGGAAGATGGTTTCCTGTATTGGCATCGTCCCGTGGGCTCGGCTCCACTCCCAAGCCCTCCAATGGTTCCTGCTTCCCTACCAATGAGCAGGAACCAGCCACTCACCCATCAAGGTCCCACTCCCAACACAAATCCGGAGATCTCTCGATTGGTGGCATTCCCCATCTATCTGGAGGGGACTCTTGTTCAGGGACCCAGACAGGCTAGTGATAACCACCGATGCCAGCCTCCTGGGTTGGGGTTCCCATATGTAGGGCCAGATAGCTCAGGGTGTTTGGTCCAGATCAGAACAGACCCTTCCCATTAATTGGCTAGAGCTCAGAGCCATTTTTCTGGCTCTCAAGCATTTCAGGCAATCAGTGACCGGCTCTCATGTTCTAGTCCTTATGGACAACATGGCTGCAAAGGCTCATGTCAACTGGCAAGGGGGGACGAGGTCCAAATCCCTCATGAGAGAGGCTCTATGGCTGGGGTTATGGGCAGAGAAACACCTGTTATCGATCTGGGCGGACCATATCTCTGGGGTCGACAACTCCCAGCCCGACTGACTCAGCAAGAGCCTAGCCGACCAGGCAGAATGGTCCATTCCTCCGTCTCTTTTCAGGGATCTTTCCCTCAGATTCGGAACACTGGAGGTGGATCTTTTCTCCACTCCTCAAAACGCCAAGTCACCAGATTCTTCACCAGTTTCCTCTCCAGGGAGCGGAGGAGACCAATGCTCTTCGGTGCAGATGGCCCAAGGGTCTCCTCTATGCCTTTCCCCCACTTCCCATCATTCCGGCAGTAATTCAGAAGATGTTGAAGGAATGTGCGGAGCTCCTCCTCCTGGCACCCTATTGGCCAAGGAGGCCCTGGTTTGCGGACCTGGTCAACCTATCGGTGGCTTCTCCTTGGAGGATCCCTGCCCATCTAATCTCCCTTCACCAGGGGGCCCTTCTCCACCCAGAGCCCCAGTGGTTTAAGCTGACCGTGTGGCACTTGAGCGGCAGCGGCTAGAGGAGGCTGATCTTCCAGAAGGGGTCATCCTCACTGTCCTGGCTTCTCGCAATCCTTCTACAAGGCGCATCTATGATGCCACCTGGAAGGCTTTTTCCGGATGGTGCCTCAGGGAGGGTCTTTCTCCTGCTTCAGCCCAGTTGGCAGAAGTTCTTAGCTTCCTTCAGCGTGGGCTGGAGAAAGGTTTGGCCCCCAACACCTTACGCAGGCAGGTTGCGGCCCTCTCCTCAGTCCTTTCATGCGGTTCGTTTCCTTCCGTATTCCATCACACTTCAGTCAGGAGGTTTTTGAAAGGGGCTTCCAAGCTGCACCCTCCAGTGGTTCACAGGTATCCTTCCTGGGACCTTCATTTGGTCCTTAATGCCCTTACAAAGCCCCCCTTTGAACCCCTTAGAACAGTGTCTCTCCATTTCCTGACTCTGAAGGTAGTGTTCCTTGTTGCCATCACTTCTGCCAGGAGGGTTTCCAAGCTTGCTGCTCTTTCCATCAGCAGGACCTTTGTTCCTTTCACGATGATAGGGTTGTTCTTCGTCTCGACCCCTCATTTATTCCGAAGGTTAACACCTGGTTTCACAGGTCCCAGGACATTGTTTTGCCTGACTTCTGTCCTCTCCCGCACCATGACTTAGAGCGGCAGTGGCACATGCTAGACGTAAGAAGGGCTCTTAGAATATACATTAAGCGTACTTCCTCCTTCAGGAAGTCAGAAGCCATGTTTGTTTCCTTTTTCCCTTCTCACTTGGGGCACAAGGCCTGTTCTCCTACTATTAGCAGGTGGGTCAGGTTTTGCATTGAGCAGGCCTACAAAGCTGCAGCCCTTCCAGTTCCCTGAGGTCTGATGGCGCACTCTTCCAGAAGTGCGGTCACTTCTTTTGCCTGGGTGACCCAAGCATCCTTGGAGGAGATTTGTCATGCGGCCACATGGACATCCCCGTCTCCTTTCATCAGACGCTACTGTCTGGCTGCTTTTGCCTTGGCGACTGCAGCCTTCGGCAGATGGGTGCTTCAACGAATGGTTCAACAGTCGGTGTGATGAGCCAGATGAGGACCCCCCCGTGGACATGCAAGCTTTGGTATGTCCCATCCTGGGCTCTCGATGCAGCATGGAGGAGAATGGGCATTGGTAGAAGTTACCATGAACGCCCTTTCTATCTATGCTGCGAGAGAGCCCAGGCACTCCCTTAATTCGTCCGGAGAGGGTAAGACATATTTCTGTGTTTATTTTGGGCTTTCAGAGACACCTTTCAGTCTGTCAAGTATTTTTGCCAAAGCTGGGGTCTCTCCCGGGGGCTGGCTTTTATATCTTAGTACAGATTCAGCTATGATGTCATAGGAAGGAGTCAACCCATCCTGGGCTCTCTCACAGCAAAGATAGAAAGGGCATTCATGGTAACTTCCACCAACGCCCATTTTTTTACAGTCCTGTATTAGTTCCCGCTCTCTGAAACCTTCAGAAAAGTTTGTTTTGCATTGCAAGTTCCTATTAACTATTGATTACATCTTATGTACAAAGTGTATAACTGCATTTCTTAGTTTGTATAATGGTTTAACCTCCAGCATTTTCACCAAACAAAGTAGCCTGCTATGTCCAATGTGGTTTTCATTAGTCACTATGACCCAGATTTGTACCAGGAGATTAATTTTTCTCTATCCTATTATGTGACATGGAGGTGGCAGAAAGGAAGTATAATCACCAAAATTTGTATCCCAAACAGACTAAATGTCAACTGTATTGACCAGTATTGCATCAATATAATGATACTAGTTAGATATACTATACATCTTAATATCCTGATTTTTTGTTCTTCAGTACTGAATTCATGAAAAACATATGCTATAATTGTCTTACATATTTCACATGAAGCAATTCAAAAATCTCTTTTTTTTGCAATATTTTTTTATTTTTGGTTACAACAAAAATCAATGTGTGAACAGTGTGGTTCCATAGTACCTTACATTTTGATACAAATATTCCTCTTATTTAATACAGTTTACAATTTTTCAAAGTTAATATTAATACATATAGTTATTAAATTATCTTAATTATTCAATATTACAATGTTATTTTTACGTCAATCTCTATATTCTTAACCTCACTCCTTTTACTACCAATTATATATTAATAATCATATTTGCAGTGTTTACCTAATTATATAGTTCTAATAGCATTTCACAAATTTGTATTAAATTAAAAATTTCTATTATCTTTCCCCTTATTAATTTCTGAGTATGCCACAATTTTATTTAAAAAAGAAAAAAAACCCTTTCTAGTTACATTTTAATACAAATACAATAACATTCTTCATTCTTACATTTAACAATTTCTACAATTCTAATAATACCATTATATTTTTATTAAATTTTGCCTCTCATTGTCTTGTTTTTCTTTTCTTTTCTTTCTTTTTTAACCATCATTTCTTACTTGCATTCAAGCTTTGGTTTTTCACTTCTTAATTTGTCTCCCATATTCTCTCTTATATTTCCATTTCTATCTACCACTTTTTGACCTTTCCTCTGAACTGTTTCTTCATTCTCTATTATGTTCCATTGTCTCATTTCCAAGTTATCTACTCTCACCCCTATCTTTCTCCCAAAGATTTATCTTCGCAATTCCAATTCCTGTTAATTTCCCTGATAATTCTCTCTCCTTGGTTTACATCAGTCATTCTATTTATTTTTATTTCCTTTTTATCTTTAGTTCCTCTTTCATTTGGCTCTTCCTCTTCCTGGACCTCCTGCTTTCTTCTTGTCATTTGTATCTCAATTTCCAGCTCTACATCCATGTTTTTTATTTTATTCAAAATATTCTCGAATCCTCTTGCCAGTGTATCTTTTATTTCCTGAAAATCCAATGCAATTTCTTTGCAAATTTTACTTTGTTCTTCTTTTATTTTTTCCCAGCCAATTGTCCAACTGTCCAACTGTCCTTTATCCAAATCAAAGTCACTTTTTAAACTAAAAACGAATGTCCAATATCCAAGGATCTTTATGTTCCAAAATTAATCTTTTAAATGGTCCAAGTGTGAAATCTTCATACATCCCTCTACCAGTTGAGTCTTATATCGTAGCTTTCAGGGGTCTTTCAACAATAAAATTATCACTTTTAATTGTCATAACACCAGGTCTTTTCCAAACTTCAGGGATCTGTTGTTGTTTTTTTTAACAGAAGGTGGCAATCTTAAATCAGTTTTCACTTTATTCCAATCTTTAAGTCTAATTTTCTGTATTTTAAGATATTAACTTTTTATTCCAACAGCTAGAACATAGCCACTTAATATATTTATGAGTCCACTTTTCTGAATATTCTTCTCAGGGTTATATTTTAAATTAAAAGGGATAGTTCTCATCTAGTTCCACACTGTCAGTAACTCTGCTTCGGCACTCCTCTTAAGTTGAAGCTATCTCGAGCTATGTAGCAGCAATTTTGGCTGCCTCTTGTTTGTGTTATGGCTTAGAGAGCCTGGGGGCTCCAAAGGGAAGTTGTATTCTCCCCTGGAACCTCACAAGGCTCCTCTCCTTTGCTTCACCACCCCTCCAGGGTGGTTTTGGCCTCTTCCAGAGCACACGAATACACATAAAGCCAGCACAGGGACAGAGTTATGTTCCCTTGCTGGTGTCACTGCGTCATAACTTCTGGTTCTCGCAATTCAAAAATGTTGATTAATAGCTAGTTATGTTTTGAAATTCATAAAAGCAGATTTTAGGTTTAGAATTTCAGATAGTTTTTTATGTTACAAAGAATTCTGAAATGTGTCAGTAAATGAAATAATGCTAATACATGATCTTTAGAGCCAAAATGAATTTTGTTTGATATAAACGTTGAAATTGATTTGTACTACGTGTGGTTTCCTTTGTACTAATTGGGCTTTACCATTATGTCAGGTTTTGTATAATTGAGAAACTTTGAAGGAGCTCAAACTGCTAAAATATACTGAGATGAGTAAATTTTCAATCATTAACTAATCACTAAACAGATGAAAAATGGAAGCAAAGAATCAGTTCTAAATTGCCATTTGTCTTTGCAGGTTCCTAAGTAATTTTGAATTAAAATTTGTTTTCCAATTTTCTGAAAGTTTTCTTTCCAGGAAAACAAGTTTTTTTTTTTAAAAAAAGCAATCTTATTGTTTGAGTTTTTAAGAGATTTACTGGATTTTATTTTAATAGTACCTTCCAAATTAGTTTCAAAGCAGTGGAGGAAACCAGTGTTTTTTAATTATTACATATTTTTCTGTCATCTTCTCTGTTTTAATTTTGGTTGAAGCATTTCTGTTGGAATTCAAGAAATGACCAATTTGATTCTGCTACAATTTAGTTTTTAAGTAAATTTTTAAAAAGCTTTTTTTCTTGCAATTAAATTCTAGAATTATTTTACTACTGTATCTTTTGATTGCATAATAGTCCATTTCATCCTCTTAAAGTGATTATATTTTCTACACAAACTTTTAAGATTATCTTCTCCCAAATTTCTACCTGTCCAATATAGTCCAGCAGATTGGGCATGCTACAGGTCCTGGTAGGTCAGGGAATTTTGGTTAAAGGATATTTGAAGGCATGCCTTCTCTACCATAGACCATGTCCTCTTCAACATTCTCTTGTCCAGAGATTAGGATGGCCTTTCGTAAGACCTTGAAGACCTGGCTATGTGTCCAGGCTTGAGGCCCCAAGTGAGTTAAAGGCCCCATTTCCTGGTTATATTGAGAGTTGTAATTTTTCTTGGTTACTATATATTATTTTTCTTCTGTTCAGTTGTGTCTGGTTCTCAGAGATTGCATGTAGTTGTCCCTGAAGTTTTCTTGACAAAGTTTTTCAGAAATGGTGTGCCATTGCGGTTTGCAGGGCTTTGGCGGCAGGCAGGAATCCGCGATGGTGTGCGGTTTCTGCCTGGGCTCGCCGCTGGAGCACCCCGAGCCAGCTAGCTTCGGGGCTAAGCCACCCCGTAGAGGTGGTGAAGAGGGGGGAGATTGCCAGCAGGGTCGAGGAAAGTCGCATCTTTCCTCCTCAGCTGGCCAAACTCCCTTTCCCGAAGGCGGTAAGAGCGGTAGTCACGAATGGCCACCTTAAAGGAGCACTCAACCGGAAAAGAAAGTGCAGGAGGAAGATAAGAAGTGAAAGTTTTGGCTGACCGGGATAAAAAGCAACAACTAAGGTACCCTGGAACTTAAATTTTGATAAAAGATAACACCGCTCCCAAATAAAAGTAGGAGGCAGCAAAAGGAAGTGAAACGGGAAAGTTTTTATTTTCTTCACTCTCCTTCCTTGCATTGACAATGAACTGAGTTGAATAAGAAATCAGAAAAATCCACTTTGGCACCAATAGGTAATTAAGCTGAAAATAAAATTTGCCAAAGGGACAATAAAGATTTCTGGACACTAAAAAATCCTTTTTTTTTTTTTTGTTATAAGCAGGAAGGGAGAGGAAAAGAATAAGGGCAGGATTTGGAAGGAGGAGACTGCCTGGAATTTAAAAGAATCTAAAGTTAAATCTCAATAAGACTTCTAAAGGATACATTTTAACCGGAACTTTGTAACTAAATAGTAACCCCAGGAAGAGAAAGTGAAAAAAGAAGAAAGTGTAAAGTGTATATTTGGATTGCTTGGTGACTGGGATTTTTGGAAATTATATTTCAATGACTAAAAACAATTGGGTGGTTGTTTAAAAAATTATACAATGGCATCACTTTTTGATGAATTGAAAATGGAATTTAACAAATATAAAGAAGAGGCACAAGAAGGGAAGGGCTCCTTTGGCTCCGTTTTTCAATTCTTAGAAATGGCGATCTGCGTCTACAAGAAACAACAAGAAAATACTGTGCAACAAAAAGATTGGGACAAAGAAGAAGCCATTTTTAATGAACAAGTAACTCTATCTGGGGAAGAAAGGGGAAAGGGGGAAAAGAGAATGGAAAATTTAAGACTTAAAAAAACAGCCAAAAAAGGGAAAATAATGTGAAAAATGGATATAATGTTGGAAAGCAACAGAAGAGGGGAATACAGAAGAGGGAAATGGAGGTGGAGAGATGGGGGTAAAAGGGGAGAGAGAAGAAGAAAGGGAAGAAGGAAGGGAAGAGAAGTTGCAATGGTTTGGAGCAAGATGTAAAGAAACAGGACTTATTCAGAGATAATGGGTGAAAATTTAATTGAAAAAGGGATTCTGTAAAGGTACATAAGATTGTATTGTTATATTTGTAATAGAAATAATGTTAGAAAATTGGAAACAACATATGATTAAAAAGTGGGATAAAATACTTAGTGTAATTTAGTGAAACTTTTGTGAACAAAATAAATGAAATAAAATAAATGAGAGAATTGAATTAGGAAGGAACAGGAACATTTTAATTACTCAATGTTTTATAAAAAAATAAGTGAAGTGGTGGGGAATTAACTATGGAAAGTTTATAAGTGTTCCCATAGAAGTATGATACTTATTTGAAAAGTAAAATGTTAAGATTTAAATGAATATTAATATTAATGATAGAATTGATATGGATTGTTGTTTTAATTATATTATATATTTATAATTTTTTCTTTTTTCAAAATACAGTGTGTAGTTTTAGAATGTACCAAGCAGAATCCGAACGGAAGTTAGGTATTATATTAAGTGTTATAATCTTGGGGGAAAGATATAAAGGCGTCATACTCCAATCAGTGATTACAGGAGAAATTTTGTTTAATGAGAAAAGATAGTAGACAGTGGAAACAGGACAAAGAATATAAGTACAATGATTTGAATTGAGATGAAATAAATAAAATAAAATTAAGAAAGTTAAGAGAGCAGAGAAGCTATATAGAAAATGTAAAATAGTAATAAGATATGGAATAGAATATAAAAATGAGCATGGATTTGAATTTGTGTCTGTACGAAGAGATGTAACCTGGGATCATGCTGCTTTCAAAAAAGATGTTTTATGTTTTTATGTTTTATGTTTTGTTTATGTTTGTTTTTAAAAACCAATAAAAACATTTTTTTTTAAAGAAATGGTGTGCCATTGGCTCCTTTCTAGGTCTGAGAGCAAGTAACTGAGCCAAGGTCCCACAGCTGGCTTTCTTGCTAAGATCTCTCTCTGTCTCTCTCTGTCTCTGTCTTATCCCTCTCCCTCTCTTCTGTATTTCTATTATCTATATAGGTAGTCTTTGACATACAATCATTTGTTTAGTGGGTGTTCAAAGTTACAATGGCAGTAAAAAAAAAAGACTTATGACCATTTTCACACATGACCATTGCAGTATCCCCATGGTCATGTGATCAAAATTTGGATGCTTGGCAACTGGCATGTATTTAAGATATGTGTAACCTTCTCTGCCAGCTACCAACAAGCAAAGTCAATGCGGGAAGCCAGATTTGCTTAATGACCACATGATATATTTAATAACTGAAGTGATTTGCTTAACAACCAAGCAAAAAGGTCTTAAAAGGGGCAAAATTTACTTAACAGCCTTGCTTAGCAATGGAAATTTTGGCTCAATTGTGACCATAAGTTGAGGACTACCTGTATCACTGTTATTTTCTCTTGTCTCTATTCTTTCTCTCCCTCTCTCTGTCTCTCCCTCTATATTGTGTTTGTACTTGGTTTTAACTGATTTTATTATTGTTCACCATAAAAAAGATAGAGTAGTTGCACTGAATCTTAAACATATTCACTTGTGCATAGAAATCAGAAAGAATGAACTTGGTATTAATGGAGAGCAGACCTGGCATTTTACAGCCCCTGGGCCACATCTGACTCTTTGGCTGTCCCTGTCCAGCCTGTGTGGCTTTTATTTTGAAGGTGACTCCCTCCCCCAAATTTCGTATGCGTGTCTCAGCATGCCTACACACCTTCACAGCCAAATTTGTTCTGCTCTCCACAGCAGTCCCAGTTTCTCATGAGGTCCCTTGGGGAAATTAATCACCCACCCATGCTATTGAGAATAGTTGAGTAAAAGTAAAGGATGATGATTAAGATGCCTTACAAAAGCAAAAGGCAGGATTTTCTACAAAAATTGTACTGCTGCTGAGGTATAATTATGCCAAAATTTATTGAAAAGCAAACTCTGCCAAATGTGATCTTTGTTGAAAATTTCTGACTTGTCTTGATGAAAACTTTCTCCACCTGAGTCTTTGTCTTGATACTAATAGGAAGCCATAATTGAGAAACTAAAACTAGAGAAATATTCAGGAAAAGCAACCAAATAAACTGGACTTCTTAATCGTTAGGTATGGTAAATATGATAATAGAAGCTAATGAGAAAACGAGCTCTCATTCCAAACAATTACAATTAAAAAATGGAAGGGGGAAAAAAATTAATGTGGCTACATAAAAGGCTTACTAAAAATTTTGGCAAAACAATAAGCAAAAATAAAAGAGGACTAGGTCACAAAGGAAATAGACAGGTATCCTGGAATTTTATAGCTTGTAGCATGAAAGCAAAGAATAAATAGGTTTTTGTAGGATATTAAGAATTTTAAAAGGACTTTTTTTTGGTATTGTTAAAATAAACAGAAAAGAAAAAACAGTAGTTTATTTATTTATTAAATTTATATTCTGCCCATCTTGGTATCCAGAAAAGTACACTAGCTTCTCAGTGAAGAAGGTGAAATTCTAATAGGTAGCTATGAAAGGCCAGAGCTAAAATCCTGTTTTGGATCAGTCTTCATAAAAGGTATGTTTTCTCTGTGAGGAAACTGAAGAGCAGATTGGTGAGGATCAAAGTTTCAGACTGATACTGTAGAAAAATGTACAGAAACATGTTTAGGTCTTGTTTAAAGTACAGTGCCACAACTGTATTCTGTAAGTTGTTTCAATCCATTCAGGGTTGGTTACAGTATCACCAATCCCAGAATGATTTGCTTATTCTAGGTTCATCGAAGAAAGAAATTAAACAGAGACTAGGTTTTGGATTTTAGAATTAAGCATCAAATGTATAGTATACACTGGGATCAATTATTCATATTCTTCCAAGACTATTGGACTGTTCAATTATTTAGCTTAGCTTTGATTATTTTGTGTATATTGTGAATGATGAGTAGAAATTGCACAGTGGTCATATGAAGTGGGCAACCTGTAAATAATTAAATAAAAAAGCCTGAGAAATTTTAAAGAAAAAGTCAGGCAAACCTGAACAGTACCAGAACACCCCCCCCCCCCAATAATGAGTGTGATATTAGAAGCAGCCCCATGAAGAGAAGATGAAGGAATTTAAACTGTTTAGCTTTCAGAATAAATACTGAAGGGTTTATGATAACAAAAATATTTGAAAAGATGTTATATAGAAGAAGGTAACGATCTATTCCACAGTGCAGAATATGCCCATAATGGATTTACATTTCAGAAAGGCAGATTCCAACTGAATATTATAAAGACATTTCTGGCAGATTAAGAGAATTTCTAATATAGAATTAGCTTCCCAGAACACAAAACTGGATGTATTCAGGAAGGCAACATTAGCTATCAGTAATGCTTAAATTAGTATTTTTGTGCTGAGCAAGTGGGTTGGATTGGATGGCTTAAACCTTCCAGTTCTTTGAATATTAAACAAAAAATTACTATCCTTTTTGACACCTATATTTCTTTCCTGTATATATCTATGTGTTCCTCATTCATTAATGCTGCCTGCTAATAAATAATTTGTTTCTGGGCAGCTGTTAAATTACAAGTACCATTTTTAATGAAATAACATGTTTGAATAAAGCACAACTTATGTTTATTAATATCTAGCTGGGTTCCCATAGCAAAAGAAATATTGTATATTTCTTATTTAGACAGAAATAAAAAAAACATTAAAGATAATACAAGGCATGGAAAGTTAATTATTTGCATGTTTGGAATCAAATCATATTGAATGCAGAAAGGTTTAAGTTTGAGGAAAATAAAATAAAATTGACAATTTGATGAGGGCTTCACTTTTAAATTTTACTTATTTAAATCAGTGCTTACATTTTTTGTTTAGATAAATATTAATATTTATAAAATATTGATTGGCATTAGTTTGATACCACATCCTGTTTTCATAAAGGAATAAGCAGGTTTCTTATTTATTTAGTGAAGTATGGTAAACTAAAATAAGATACAAAAATATGGGTTAGACAGCTTCACTACCAAATGGATTCGTAACTGATTGACCAACCATACTCAATGTGTAGTCCTCAATGGAACTGCATCAGCATGGAGGAAAGTATGCAGTGGGGTACCCCAAGGCTCTGTCTTAGGCCTAGTACTTTTCAATATCTTTATCAATGATTTAGATGAGGAGATAGAAGGAGAACTCATCAAATTTGCAGACAACACCAAGCTGGCAGGAGCAACCAACATGCCAAATGATAGGCTTAAATACAGAAGGATCTTGACCAATTTGAACATTGGGCCCTATCTAACAAAATTAAATTCAATGGTGAAAAGAGCAAGGTTCTATATTTAGGCAAGAAAAAGCAGAACTGCTAGCAAGGACAGGTGGGCTAGGGCTTCCCTCCCTGCCCGTTGGCTGAGCTTCTTGCGTGGTCCCAGCCCTCTAGCCTGTGGCACTGACACGTGCCTGCAGTCTGGAGCACTTGGGGCAAGGAGGTGGTGACAGTTCACTTGCGCAGCCCCAGAAGGGCGTCCAGAAGCAGCAGCTGCAGGGCAAGAGACCGGAGCAAAAATTATATTAGCAAAATTCATTGCGTTCTTTCAGATTCTTTAACCTTCAATGGAAAATACTCTTTAATCTATTTTAAAGCACTAAACTTTTCTTTAAAAACGCCAAAAAGTTCTAACACATCTTTCTAACTTCCTTTTTAAGGTTCACTTTCAGTTAGGCCAATAAAGTTCCAATTAACTCACTGAATTTAAACCACTTCAAGTTATCCTCATAAAATAACTTTTTTCTTCTTGTATACATCCTTTTAAAAACTCTAAACTTTTCTTTAAGCTAATACATCTTTTTTTAACTTTCTCTTAACATAGATACTTTCAAATATACTTTTAGTAATATTTTACAAGCTTCAAGAATTATTTAAGCATTAAATATAAAAGGGAAACAAAACACATTTTCAGACCTACTCTACTTTAAACTTTCTTTCAATTACAAATATTAGACTGATAAAAATCCATCCTAATGCCAATTAGCTTATTAAGTTTAAGTTGCTCCTTCCAGTTTATCTTCATGAAATAAAATCTTGTTCTTCGGAATGTTTATCAAACTTATTATCAAACTTTCCTTTTTCTCAAAGATTTCTCAACCTTGTTAAAGAAAAAGTCACATCCTTTTGAAAGTTGCAGATTTTCTTGTAACTCTTGGTTCAATTGTGTTGGGAGGTTTATATTTAAACCATCATAATAAAGATTAGTGTCAGGTTTATATTCCAAAATTGCAATTGATTCCTCTACATTGTCAGCTACTTGGGAAATAGCCTCAGTAGATGGTAACTTTCTACACATATTTGCATCTAGTAGTTTTGAGTAGGTTTTTATAAACATCCTTGGAGCATAGGTGATCCATGAATTGTTGGATTTTATTTAAAAAATTTCAAATACATTTCTAATAGTTTGCTCCTTTATCTTCTTAACTCTCTCTTTAATCAAAGAGTAACTTTTTTTAAGTCACTGAAGAATTGCTGGCCAATCAGGAATCATAAAAATCAGAAAGTTTTAGCTACCTGCAGCATAGCAGACCAAGCTACAAATGACTAAAAATAATAAACTAGAACCACAACTTTCTATCCTTATATTTCTCCCATCAATTCTTTTAAAAAAATAATCCACACTTCCTTATTTTAGTTTGCCTTAGCAGCTTTCTTCCTTGTTGTTTAACAATGAAGAAATCTTCCAAATGGCGCAAATCCCCTAAGGGGCAGGCTTGGGGGTAGCCTCTTGCTGGCTCCCAAGCAGCCCCATGGGTCAGAACTAAGGCTATCATGTTGTGATGAACTGGGGCATGGCACAAAGGCAACACAGTCAAATAATCAGGAGTCCCTTTATTAGCTCCAACTTTGCCCCCAGTGTCCTGGTTACCTTCTGGGCTGGAGAAAATTTCTCACAGGAACAGCCTTTGGCTGCAGAGAATCAAGTGCAAAATGTGGTCAACAAAAACTGTATAAGTCCAATCAAGGCAAGATGAGGTAATTAGTACAACAGGGTAAGAGAAGAAATTCCAGACATGAAGGAATGGTAGTAATTCAACCCAGTTGGGAGGATGCCAGGAATGCAGATAACCAAAGTCAACACAAGATAAAGTCATGTTTGTTCCCAGCAGATGCCACACTCAGCTTGCATCTCTTTTAAACTCTCATTCCCAGCTGGGGCTAATGAAGGGAATCAGGGCCCTTTCCTCCCCCATAAGCCACGCAACCCACGTTGCTCTCTTCTCCATTCCTCCCTGAGTGTCCTAGGATGAAGAGGGGGTGGGCCTGGGTCTTCCTCTGAACTCCCCCTCCCTTGTTCTACCTCTCCCTGCTCTGCCCAGCTGGACTTTGCCCTTCCCCAGTTTCCTCCTCAGCCAATGGAGCCACACTCCCACTACCTGTCAGCTGTTCATCTTCCTCCTCAGATTCAGACTCCGACAGGGGCATAACACATGTTCTCACCCAGATGGGTGTCATCAAGTTGTCAATCTGCCTGGTTGGCCTGGGGCAGGCCAAGGCACTGTGGACCAGTCCTTCACTGTTTCCAGGGCAGCCGCCTGGGCCAGATCTAACCACATCATGGGTTGGATCTGTCCCACGGGTCTTGTGTTTGACATGTCTGGTATACACAAATATCTACACAGTTTATACACAAATATCTACACAGGTCCAGGGAGATGAGCTATTCCACAAAACATCAAGGAAAATAACATGGCTACTATCCTGTAGAAATTCCAGATCCAGATGGACAGCGAGGTAGTGGTAGTAGATTAGGAGACAGAAAAGAAGTTGAAGAAGTAATTATTATTCATACTGACTTTGGAAGTTTTTATTAGAAAGATCAGACAAGACTCAGAAATAAATGGTATGAAAATAAAAAAAGAAAGCTATAAATTACAGGTGTTTGTGTATGATCTAGTACATATTCTAGAAGAACCACTAGAAACAGGACCTAAGTTATTAAAAAGATAGAGGATTATGATGAAGTGTGTCAGAGTATATTCATGAACTGGAATAGAGCTTAGTAGCAAAGTCAGCCAATGAATAGGCATGGCAACAGACCAACCAATGGAAGCTGAATTGGAAAGTGAAACTAGAAATAGCCTGGGTGTAGCTCTAGTCTCTGCTCTGAACTCTGAAGCTGCTGTTTGTGTTTTGCTTGTGCCATGTTGGAAGAATCTACTATTCGTATTGTACATTTACTAATATATTGTTTTATATATATAAAGAAGTTAATGAATCCTGCTGAATCAGTCATTTCTGTATGCTTTCTGGATTTGATCTCTGCAATAAATTCTTAACAGGTTATGGATCCAGAACACACATAAAGACTGAATTGTAATTTAAGCTGAGAGAGACTACCTGTGTTTAAAAGGAGAAACAAGGCAGAGAAAGCTTGCAGGATGGCTGAGAAAATTAAGGAGAGCTATCTACCTTGTTTGAGTCAGAAGAACTATATAATTTGGGCTGCAAAGATGGAATGTTTCTTGAAAGCTAAGGAACTGTGAGATATTGTTGAAAACCCACCCCAAGCACCATTAGCTGCTGCAGATCAGAGGCAGCATGATGAAGCAATGGCTTATATCCAGTGGTGGGATTCAATTATTTTTACTACCGGTTCTGTGGGTGTGGCTTGGTGGATGTGGCAGGGGAAGAATATTGTAAAATCTCCAGTCAGAGGTGGGATTTGCCGGTTCTCCGAACTACTCAAAATTTCCACTACCGGTTCTCCAGAACTGGTCAGAACCTGCTGAATACCACCTCTGCTTATATCATCTTACATTTAGAAGATGTACAGTTTATCAATGTAGCTCATTTAAAGACTGCAAAGGAGGTCTGGCTGAAGTTGAGAAGTGTGCATGTGAGTGTGTCTGCATGCAATATTGTACAATTATCAAGAAAGTAATGCAGAGCCAGTCTGCAACAAGGAGAATCTCTGGAGCAGCATATTATAAATATGCAAACTTCGTTGGTAGAGTTAGAACAGTGTGGAATGAAATTTCCTGAATCTCAGAAAGTGCTGTTAGTTTTAAACAGTCTAAATGACATGTGGGACATTGTTTCTGCAGTATTTGAATGCAAACCAGAGCAGGAATTACGTTTGGAGGCAAAAGCTCATTTAATTGCTGAGGAGCAGAAATGCCATTTTAGAAACCATGAGAACTTCCTGGGGAGGGGGCCCAAGGAGCAGAATGGAAAATTCCACAGACTGGCTGTCTCCAAAGACCAGAGCAGCAGAAGAGATCAGATTATAGCCCAGCAACAGAGGCGGTGCTTTATCTGTGGTAAAGAGACACACCTAAAAAAGGACTGTTTGCAAAGGAAAAACTGTTTGCAAGGAAGAAATTATTTGCAAGACGGAAGCTACTTGCAAAGAAGTAAATTAGCTGATGGACAAGTTGCTATGGCAAAAGTCAGCTATTGCAATGGGAGAGACAAGTAGTCTAAAATAGACAGTGGGGTAGTTAATAATTCAAAATTGTTTTACAGGATGGCTCCAGCTGTTGGAGATGCAGTAGCCTTGGCAAATGGCAAAAAGGCTAAAGTCATTGGAAGAGGCAGTGTGCAAATTCCATATCTGGAAATGAGGTTTAATGACATTTTGTGTGTGCCTGAAATGGAGCATAATTTACTGAGTGTCTCTAGTTTAAACAAGCAAGGAATTGAGACCACATTTGTAAATGGGCAGTGTATCATAAAGAGATATGGCGAAGTATGTGCAAAGGGCATAAAGCAAGATAACCTTTATGTGTTGCAGGGACAAAAAGTTCACTGTGCCCAAACATTTGGCAATGTGGCACAGCATGATTCATGTGTTCATCTCTTGCACAGAAAATCTGGCCATGCCAGCTTCACAGTTTTGCAAAAGATGGACCAGTTTGCAAACGTTTGAATTTAAAGGGACGTAAAGGCATATTTGGATTGTGCAGTATGCAAATCAGCAAAGGCCAAGACATTCCCAGTAAGCAAAAGTAGCACAAGGCAAACAAGAGCTCTAGAGCTGGTACATGCAGATTTGGTTGGGCCAATGCAAGCCAGTTTGGGAGGAGCAAAGTATGTGCTGGTCATTGTAGATGTCTATAGCAGGTTTGGGTTTTGCTATTTATGAAGAGTAAAATAGAGGTGCTACAGAAATTTAAGCAATGGGTAAACTTCATAAAAAGAAGGTATAAACAACAGGTATGCCAGATGCAAACTGACAGAGGTTCAGAATTCATATCAACAAGTTTTCAACAGTGGTTGGGACAGTTAGGAATAAAACACAGACACACAAATCCGTACACAGCAGCTGAGAATGGTGTTGCTGAGAGGCAGAATGGAGGCTTACAAACCATGAAAGACTCATTGCTGGAGGACTCTATTCTGAGCAGGTCATATGTGGTGAAGCAGTGGTGGGATTCAATTTTTTTTACTACTGGGTCTGTGGGTGTGGCTTGGTGGGTGTGGCAGGCAAAGGATATTGTAAAATCTCCAGTCAGAGGTGGTATTTGCTGGTTCTCTGAACTACTCAAAATTTCCACTACTGGTTCTCCAAAACTGATCAGAACCTGCTGAATAGCACCTCTGGGGTGAAGCCATGTTGACTGCTAATTATTTCGTTAATAGGCTGTGGAGTTCCTCTATAAATGATACTCCATATGCAGTGCTATATGGGAGAAAACCATCTCTAGCAGATTTAAGGGTTTTTGGAAGCAATGTGTGATGCATATTCCAAAAGCAATTAGAAGAAATGAACAACAAAAGGCTAGAAAGCTCAGGTTTATAGGCTATGAGCCAGGCTCAGAGAGCTATCACTTTAGTGATTGAAGCAAAAGAATAGTAATTTCCAGATCTACTAGCTTTGCAGAGCAAAATTGGAACAGAATTGATGCAAATTTCTGGAATGATCCACTTAGTGATTGTGATCCACTTAAAGATGGTGATCCACTTAGTGATGGTAACTCACTTAGCAATGGTAACTCATATAATGATGGTAACTCACTTAGTGATGGTAACTCACTTCATGATGGTGTCAGCATTCAGGGAGGAGAAGCTGAAAAAGATATGAAGCAAGAGAGGGTTGAAGCACAGGAGCAGTCAATGCCACACAGGTCAGAGTGATGGAAGAAGGGGATGCCACCTGACAGTAAAGTGTGTAATGTATGGTATGAGCCAAGAAACTATAAGAAAGTATTGGCATTACCCAAAATTGAACAAATAAAGTGGAAAGAAGCCATGGACAAGGAAATGAAATCCATGGGAGAACATGAAGTGTTCACATCTATGACTTTGCCACAGGATAGCAAAGCTGTAGGATGCAAGTGGGTGTACAAGAATAAAGTATTGCCCAATAATGAAATACAATATAAAGCAAGAATAGTGGCACAAGGGAACTTCCGGTTTGAAGGGCTTTGGCGACAGACAGAAATCCGCGATCATGCACGGCTTCTATCTGGGCTCACCGCTGGCTGGTTTCGGGGCTAAGCCATCCCATAGAGGTGGTGAAGAGGGGGGAGACCACCAGCAGGGTCGAGGAGAGCCGCATCTCTCCTCCTCAGCTGGCCATTACTACCTTTCCCAAAGGTAGTTGTAGCGGTGGTCAGAAATGGCCACCACAAAGAAGAACTCGACCAGAAAAGAAGGTGCAGCAGGAAGATAAGAGAAAGTTTTGGCTGACTGGGTTAAATTGTAAAAGCAACAACCAAGGTACCCTGGAATTTAAACTTACAAAAAATAACATCGCTCCCAAAGAAGAGTCGGAAGCAGCAAAGGAAAGTGAAAAGGGAAAGGTTTGGCTTTTTTTTCCTTCTCTCTCCTTCCCTATACTGACAACTAAGAGAAATTGGAAAAATAAGAAATTGGAAAAATCTGTTTTGACTTCAATAGGCAATTAAGCTGAAAATAAACAAATGCCAACAGGATAATAAAGATTTCTGGACATTAAAAACTTTCTTTTTCATAAGCAGGAAGGGAGAGAAAAAGAATAAGGGCAGGATCTGGAAGAGGAAGGAGACTGCCTGGAATTAAAAAGAATCTAAAGTAAAACTTTAACAAGCCTTCTAAAAGATACATTTTAACTGAAACTTTGCAACTAAATAGTAACCCCAGGAAGAGAAAGTGAAAAAAAGAGCAAAAAAGAAACAGCTTGCGTGTATTTGGATTATTTGGTGATCTTTGGATTTTTGGTTATTATTTTTGAATGACTAAAATCAACTGGCATACAATGGCACCACTTCTGGATGAATTGAAAATGGAACTTAAAAAGTACAAAGAAGATTCACAAGAAGGGAAGGGTTCTTTTTGCTTCGTCTTTCAATTTTTAGAAATGGAGATTTGGAACTATGAGAAACAACAAGCAAAGACTGCAAAACAAGAAGACTGGGACAAAGAAGAAGCCATCTTTAATGAACAAGTAATTCTATGTGGGGAAGAAAAAGGAAAGTGGGGGAAAGAGAATGGAGAATTTAAGACTTAAAAAAACAACCAAAGAAAAGAAAAATAATTCAAAAAATAAGTATAATACTGGAAAGCAACAGAAAAGGGGAATACAGAAGAGAGAAATAGAGGTAGAGACACCAGGGGGTAAAAGAGGAGAGAGAAGAAGAGAGGGAAGAAGGAAAGGAAAAGGAAAGGAAAAGAAGTTACAAAGGACCGGAGCAAGATATAGAGAAACAGGACCTATTTAGAGATAATGGGTGAAAATCTAACTGAAAAAGGGATTCCGTAAAGGTACATAAGATTGTATTGTTATATTAGTAATAGAAATAATTTTAGAAAATTGGAAACAACATATGATTAAAATGAGGGATAAAATAGTTAGTGTAATTTAATGAAATGTTTGTGAATAAAATAAGTGAAATAAAATAAATGAGAAAATTGAATTAGGAAGGAACGGGAAAATTTTTAATTAGTTAATGTTTTATAAAATATAAGTGAAGGGGGGGAATTAACTATGGAAAGCTTATAATTGTTCCCATAGAAGTATGATATTTAATTGAAAAGTAATGTTAAAGATGTTAAGACTTTAATGAATATTAATATTAATGATAGAATTGAATTGGAATGGAATGTTGTTTTAATTATATAGATTTATAATTTTTTCTTTTTTTAAGAATACAGTGTGTATTTTAAGAATGTACCAAGCAGAATCCGAATGGAAGTTATATATTATATTGAATGTTACAACTTTAGGGAAAAGATATAAAGGCGTCATACTCCAGTCAGTAACTACAGGAAAAATTTTGTTTAATGAGAAAAGATTATAGATAATTGAAACAGGACAGACAAAAAATATAAATACAATGATTAAGCTATGCAGAAAATGTAAAATAGTAATAAGATATGGAATAGAGTATAAAAATGAGCATGAACCTGAATTTGTGTCTGTACGAAGAAATGTAACCCGGGATTATGCTGCTTTCAAAAGAGATGTTTTATTTGTATTTTTTTTCTCTTTGTGAAAACTCAAATAAAATTTACAAAAAAAAAACAACGAATAGTGGCACAATGGGTTTCACAGATGAAAAATGTGCACTATGATGTATTTGTGCCAACTGTAAAGAGTGAAAGCATCAGGCTGGCACTAGCTTTGGCAGCAGCGGATGGCCATACAGTTTGGCATTTTGACATAACTACAGCATTCCTCAATGTAGAATTAGAGGAAGAAATTTACACTGTTCAAGCACCGGGGTATGAAAGTAAAAAGCCTAACATGTATAAATTGAACAAGGCCATTTATGGGCTGAAGCAGTCAGGCAGGAATTTGAATATATGTTTAGATAAGGCATTGAAAGGTCTTGGGTTCAAGAGTTGCAAAGCTATTGGTTGCATATACACTGGAAAGTTAAAAGGTGGGGATTGTCAACTATTAGCATTTGTGGATGATCTTTGCTTCATTGCAAAGCATGTATCACAGGTAAATGAATTTGCTAATAAATTGGAGAAGAAATTTGAATTAAAGAATTTGGGAGAAATAAAAATTATCTTGGTGTGGAGATACAAAAAACTGAGAAAGATGGTTATATTCTTAATCAAAAAAGAAAAATTAAACAGCTGTTGGAGAGATATAACATAAGATTGTGATACTGCTCCAACACCTATGAGTACAGATTTTCATAACAGTTTGGGTAAGGACGAAAGTGAAGCCTCTGATCAAGAGATATATCAGTCAGCAATAGAGAGCCTGTTATATCTATCACAGTGGTCCAGACTAGACATAGCTTGCACAGTAAGCATTTTGAATTGCTTTACTGCTGCACCAACAGAATTGCATTGGATGGGTGTAAAAAGGATTCTCAGGTATTTGAAGGGAACGGTGAATTTGAGTCTTCAAATACAGGCCTCTGAAGAATTAAAATTTAAATGCTATGTTGATAGTGATTATGCAAATGATGTAAAAACCAGAAAGTCCAATTCTGGGACTGTGATATTGCTTGAAGGGGCTTTAATTGGTTGGAAATCCAGAAAGCAAACAATTGTTGCCATTTCTACTGCGGAGGCAGAATTTATTGCTTTGTCTGAACTTTGTTCAGAAATAACTTGGTACGAACAGCTGTTACAGGATTTAAATGTAAAGGTAAATCAAGCTGTAATTGTCTAAGAGGATAATGCTGCCTGCATATAAAGGGCAACAGGTGACAGACCAAAAAAATAGAAGCAACATTAATGGACATTAAATGTTGTAAAGTAAATTGATTAATTTGCTTCACTGTGTATCAGAAGACAATCTGGCTGACATAATGACCAAGCCATTGGGTGGAGTGCACCATGGGAAGAATGTTAAGTTAATCGGATGTATTTCTTTTCCAGTTATGAATGGAGGAGTGTCAGAGTATATTCATGAAGAAAACTATAAATTACAGGTATTTGTGGATGATCTAGTATTTATTCTAGAAGAACCACTAGAAACAGGACCTAAGTTATTTTAAAAAATAGAGGATTATGATGAAGTGTGTCAGAATATATTCATGAACTGGAATAGAGTTTAGTAACAAAGTCAGCCAATGAATAGGCATGGCAACAGACCAGCAAATGGGAGCTGAATTGGAAAGTGAAACTAGAAGTAGCCTGGGTGTGGCTCTAGTCTCTGCTCTGAACTCTGAAGCTGCTGTTTGTGTTTTGCTTTGATTTCTGTAGTAAACTCTAACAAAGTGGCAGGACTAAAAATAAAGAAAAGACTAAAATGTTGGTAAAGAATCTTACAAATAAACAGAAAAAATGAATTGAAAAGATGGGTATTCAGATAACTAAAAAGTAAAATATTTAGAAATCTGGTTAACAGCAAGATGTGTACTATTAAAGAAGATAATTATCTTAAATTAATACAACAAATAAAGTTAGATCTGGAAAAATGGAAAAAATCTACAGTTGTCGATGGTAGGAAGAATTGCTACAATAAAAATGAATATTTTACAGAAGCAATTATTCTTATTTCAAACAATTCCAATAAAAATAGAAAAAATGTTCTTTGAGGATTTAAACAAATTGATTTTAAAGTTTATTCGGGAAGGGAAAAAAGCAAAAATAAAATTGGAAATGCTACAAGAGGCTAAAAATAAGGTAGGATTTGGGTTACCCAGTTGGGAGCTGTACTACCAGGCCTTAATGCTTAGAAGGGTGAAAGAATGGATAAATCTGAGCAATAAAGAGTATTGACTTTAGAAGGGTATGATTTATAATTGGGATGGCATGCATTTATGTGGTATGGGAAAATAAAATACATATATATTTCCAAAGACATTATATTAGAAATGCTTTGGTGGTCACTCATGCCAATACAATCAAGATATAAGAAAGATGCCGAACTGTATGGATTTTATAAAGAACCTTTAGAACTAGACTAGATATTTTTAGGGATGGATGACAAATTAATAAAAAAAAAATATAGCTACTTATTGAATTTTAAAATGGAAGAAGAACAAGTAAATGAAACATAGTATAGTCTAAAAATTATGGATACCTATACAATTAGATAAATGGCAAAAACTTAGGGAAAGAAATTATAAATTGATGATGTCAGCATCCTATAAAGAAAATCTGTATAAAATGTTTTATAGGTGGCATTTGCCACCAGCAAGAATGGCAAAGATGTTTCAAAACATATATCCCAAATGTTGGAAATGCAAACAGCTATCGAGATCTTATTATCATATGTGATGGACTTGTCCTATGGCAAAAAAAGTATTGGTTAAAAGTAATGACAAAACAACAAATAGACTTAAAGCCAGAAATATTTTTGTTGGCTATTCTACCGGAAAAATATAATAAAAGAAACATATGTTTAATTTTACATGTGATAACAGCAGCGACAATTATGTATGCACAAAATCGGAAAAATGAAAACATGCCTACTGTTGTGGTCTGCTGGCAACCTGTGGAGACAGCAACAGAATTGGACAGTGGGGAAGAACATAGGCCCCTCTGGGTGTCTGTGGAGATTTGGATAAGGTTCCTATGGGGCCAGATCCATCTGGGAGTTATGTGCTGACTCCAGACCCTCCAGAATTTGACAGCAGCGAGGCAGAGGAATAAGGGGAGCCTGTTCCCAGTGCGTGTGTGTGCAGAGCTGCCAGAAAGCAAGAGTGGTTAAGACAAAAGGGGTGACTGGAGTAAGGCTTGGAGGTGATTGCACCTCCCATAAGATATAAAGGAAGTGCAAAAGGACAGGAATCTTTTCAGGAAGCAACTAGTGCGCCAAATTAACTGTAAAAAGCCAAATGAAATACAAAGTCTACACAGAGTTCAAAGTTTAATCTGAACACAGCGAACAACGTTACTTCCTGAAAAGATTCCTGTCCTTTTGCACTTCCTTTATATCTTATGGGAGGGGCAATCACCTCCAAGCCTTACTCCAGTCACCCCTTTTGTCTTAACCACTCTTGCTTTCTGGCAGCTCTGCACACACACGCACTGGGAACAGGCTCCCCTTATTCCACTGCCTCGCTGCTGTCAAATTCTGGAGGGTCTGGAGTCAGCACATAACTCCTAGATGGATCTGGCCCCATAGGACCCTTATCCAAATCTCCACAGACACCCAGAGGGGCCTATGTTCTTCCCCACTGTCCAATTCTGTTGCTGTCTCCACAGGTTGCCGGCAGACCACAACAGTAGGCATGTTTTCATTTTTCCGATTTTGTGCATACATAAATGTTGAATAAATAGGATAAGGAAATATGATTATTAGACTTGGAGGATAATGGTGGTAAATGTGATGAAACTGAACAGAGTATTTAATTAAATAATGGAAATGGTTTAATAAGGATAAATGAAGGTTATGGTGAATAAATTTAGAGAATAATGGTTATAATTTAATGTGTGCATAAGGTTTGTTATTTGTATTTAAAAGAGATTGTACCCAGACAGTACGCTGCCATTGTGGATTTAGAAATTTTATATATAACAAAGGAAATTGCATAATAAAAAATAATTAAAGAAGAAGAAGTTGGAGAAGTACTAGAGTCTGAAGGAAGAACTAATCAGGATGGGGAAAGTAAAGGCCAAACTGATCTCAGTTGTAGTAAAAGCAACTGGGATGTGATTCATAAGTGGGGAGAATGACTCCAACAGATCCCAGTAACAACATTAGAGATCTCTGTCTAGAAGTGTTCAGTGCCTCAAACTCCCAAGCTTCATATATGTATAATTAAAATTTAATAATATAACATATATTAAAAACAAAATAAACAAAAAGTATATACATATTGATGATATATCATCAGATTTTTTTTATATTTGGTGGTTAAGAGAGACAAAGTAGTTAAAACTGGTGGGATGGATCTACCAGCAGATTAGATAGTGGACATATAACTAGTGGACATATAACTGGACACAAGGACAGTTTTTCCCTGAACACCACCACTCTGCTAAACAAATAATTCCCTCAACATTATCCAACTATTTACAAAGTCTGCATTACTATTACTATTAATCTTATCATTCCTTATCACCCATCCCCTCCCACAGTATGACTGTAACTTTTGTCACTTGTATCCTTATGATTTATACTGACTGTTTCCTAGTATGATTTGATTGCTTATTGTACCCTATGACTATTATTAAGTGTGGTACCTGATAATTCTTGACTCTTGACGAATGTATCTTTTCTTTTATGTACATTGAAAGCATTTGCACCAAGACAGACTCCTTGTGTGTCCAATCACACTTGGGCAATAAAGAATTCTATTCTATTCTATATAATTATACTTATCTTGATATCTCATAGTCACATGGGAATAACAAAGAGGCAAGGAAGACAGCAATGTCCACCAAAGAATCACAAGTCCTGAAGAGCCAGTTCAATGGGAAAGACAAGATCCATGCCATCAACATGTATGCTCTGCCAGTCAAAGAAGGACATGGAAGTTGCTGATGTGAAGACCTGGAAGTTTCTGTCCAGAGATAAGCAACCGAAGTCCAACATGTAGAGATTGTACGTCAGTCAGAAAGGGTGGGCAGGGTTTAGTGAGTGTCAAAGCCACAGTCATGGTTAAAACCCAGAGAAACAGGAGTAGTATCAGTGCCTGAAGGAGAAACTGGAGAGGATGTGGAAAGTGAAGGGTAAAATGGTCCCAGTGGAACATTCAGGGCTGTGGTTCCAAAGCTGGGAGTGTGGCTCTAGCAAATCCCAGGAATCATATTGGAGCTCATGTCAAGGACCCACAATTGAGGAAGATACATACACCCATAAGGGTGAGAAGGGAATTTTTTATTTTGTTTGTGAGTGTGTGTGTGTGTGTGTGTGTGTGTGTGTGTGTGTGAGAGAGAGAGAGAGAGAGAGAGAGAGAGAGAGAGAGAGAGTCTCTTTTATCTGTCTTGAATCTATTAGTTAAGTAACCACAAAGAATAATGAACATTATTATATATAACTTGACTGGATTGTTATAGTAAGCCAAACCATAGTTTTTAATCATGATTTGTTCTAAAATTAATATTGGTTTTAGTTCATGCAATATGTAAACAATAAACCCATAATTTAAATACTACAATGCCTGAAGTTACTAATCACACCAACACCCAAACAAAATACATTACTGTAAAACTGTACTGTACTGTAATACTCTATGTGATGTTGGCTAAATATTTTCCATCTACCTAGCCATTGTGAGTTATAGGTGATGATTTATGGACAACTGCACACTGGAGATACAAATAATAAAGCAAACACTTAGGTATTTTGATTGGATAATGTCATGGAAAAGGGCCTGATTCTAGAAAAAAAAGGCAATTGAAAACAGACTAAAGAAAGTATTATCAATATTATAGTATTATCAATACAAGTATTATCAATATTGAGAATATAAGCATAAGGTTATAAGAATGCAAGAAACTGTTGCTAAGTGGTACAATAATGATCATAGGATCACAAAGATCTGGAAGTGACCAAAAGACTGAATAGTAGCCACAGTTTTGGAAAAACCAGTCACCAGTTTATCATATAACCAGCCAGTTATATATTGAACAAAGGTGTTTCTTTTTATTAATACTTAAAATAAATTGATTTAGAGCCCAGTGGAATATTTTCTGCATTTAGTTGGTAGTGCCATGTTTGCTTAGAGGATGGGGCCTCTGAAAATAAAGGCTAATATTTTTAGATTCTTCCAATGTGCATGATTTGTCACAAGCTGCTTAAAAGTATAAGAGATATGAAATGAAAATAAGCAAGCTCAAAGAGAACTAAGGACCCCTCATGTCAACCCTGAGCTACATATTTTCTCCTTTATTAGATATGAAAAGGTTCTTTCATATCCATCCTTGTTATATTCTTTGGTTGAGCCAAAGGAGTATTAATAGTCACCCAGAGAACCACTTGTCACTGAAATAGTTCTTCAGCTAATGCTTGTCTTGTTCAAATTATTTGAATATTAGTATATTACTCCTAAACAGTTCTATAATTGCTGATAATGTATTCTGGAGATAAAGGAAAAGAACTTAACATGAGGTATAACATAGACACTTCAATATTATTATAAAAATAAATGTTGATTACAGGTAGAAATGATATTATTACCTTTATTGTCAGAGTACAACATGTGTACAATGAGATTGGCTGAGCTTCCCTTCGTGCACCCCCCCAACGCAACTCACAGTGAAGACAGAAGTCCCTAATCCAGTCCCAATCTTATTCCACTATGTGACTTTGTTGCACAACGTGCCAGCCCCACAAGTCTATCATACTATGTTAACATGAAGTTATTTTCCGTTCAGAAGTTTGACAGCCCAAGGTAGCCAGCCATGCCTGTTGGTGTGGCTGGCTATGATTCTATATCTCCTACCCGATGGTAGGAGAGTGAAGAAGTGCTGACTGGGGTGTGAGTCGTCCCTGAGAATTTTTCTCACTGTTCTAAGGCAGCGACCCCTACCAATGTCATCTAGTGGTATCAGGAAACAGCCCACAATGTTTTGTGCTGTGCTCACCACCCTCTGTAATGTCTTTCTATCCGTGGCTGTCAAGCCAGCATATCACAGTGTAATGCAATATGAGAGGACCCTTTCTATTGTGGTCCGGTAGAAGGAGGCCATCAGTCATTGTTCCACTTTATTCTTTTGCAAGACCCTAAGGAAATGGAGTCTCTGTTGGGCCTTTCTGGCCATCTGGGTTGTGTTGATTTTCCAGGTAAGATCTTTGCTGAGGTAGACTCCCAGGAATTTAAAGGAGGAAACTCTCCACACAGCCCCCGTTGATGTAAAGTGGGGCGGGTTCCTCTCTCTTCTTCCTGAAATCTAACACCATCTCCTTTGTCTTGCTGATGTTTAGGTGCAGGTTGTTTTCTAGGCACTGTGAGGATAATTAATATAGGGCTTTGAATGGACTGTCCTTCCTTAAATGTTATTTAATTATGTGGCAGGTATTAGTGTTCTTGGGGAAAAAAAGGATTATTTTTATTTCTTTTTTTGAATTTAATTATTACAATATGTATCTTATGAATTATTTAGCTGTATTTTTCTATAGTAAAGTTGCATCAAAAAGACATCATTTGGTGTACTGGTTAAGGTATCAGTTAAGAAACTGAGAGATGATGAATTCTAATTCTACCATAGACATGAAGCCTGCTGGCTGACTGGGCCAATCAGTGCGCTGACTCCCCCAGACGTTTCCCCAGATACCACTCCAGATGTCAGCTTGGAGGAAGATGGACAGTTCTAGGCATGTCAAGAGGGTCAATGGTCAATGGCTCCAAGCAGCCACCTGAGAGTGATTTGGCTGAAGCACAGCTGCAGCAGGACAACTCTGAGACTTCAGGTGGGGAAAGCATGCAGCTGCAGCCAATCAGTGATGAGGAAGAGGAACTGCCTTCTGCACCTGATCAGAGAACATGTAGGACAGAGAAAAGGCAGGAGCAGTGAAGGTTAGCCAGATTACTTGTGAGGAGACAGCCTAGCCCTTCTTGATGGGCTGCACTAGAAGTTGGCTATTTAGCATAGCAGACAGATGGAGATGATGCTGGGAACATGTTTCTTTTCTTGCTGTTTGTTCTTGCCTTGAATTTTGGATTGTATCTCTTCAGCTGTTTCCTTTGCCTTTCCTTGCCTTGGAAACTTGCTTTGGCCCAGTGGCCTGGCCTGGCCTTTGACTTGAGGACTAGTGTTGCCTTCATTTGAATAGCCTGTGGATTGAGAAGCAGTGTGGGACTTATTGGGATTGAGCTGGTGTTGGCACAGGGAATTGCTGGGGAATACCAATTCAGGCTCAGAAGATTTACACATGTGGTATATTTGTGTGCGTGCATGAGGGGGACAACACAGTCACTCTCCCTTAGACTTAGGAATAAAGCAATGGCAAACCACTGCTGAAAATTTTAAGTAAAATGAAGGGACTACATATAGTTCTTGAGTTGCAATGATAATTGTCAAGATAGCTGTTGCTAAGTGATGTGGTCATAAACGGCGATGTGATATCACAATATTGCTTAATAACAGCAATCCTGGAAATCTGTTGGGAAGCCTGGAATAGGCTGCAGGCCCATCAAGGCTCAGCACAGGCAAGGTATGCGTTGAGGGAGCCCAGGAGGCTCTGGAAAATATGGTAGAAATTGGATATTGCAGTGGCGGGCAGTTTGCTGCCTGTAGGGGCAATTCGCTGGAATGATTTGCAATCTTCCATCACATTGATTGTGCTTGTGAGAAGCTGACAGGGAAGGTTTCCAATGGTGATCACATAATTACTTCTCCCTACAATGCTGAAATCATGAGTTGGGCATCTGAGTCCAGATCAGAATCAGATGACTGTAGGACTGCTGTAGTGAACTGAGCTATGGAATCCATTGTATGCCTTATTTTTTTCAATGCCTCTTAACTTGGAACAGTTATTGAATTAATGAATGTAAGCCAAGGATTACTGTAATTCAGACAGTCACCAGGAATCATAGCAATAATGATGCTGATATTATAGCTGAAGTGTTATTTTTCAATTGTTGCTCAGAAGAACAACAGAAATTCTACCCACTAATCATTTGAGGTCAGTTATAGTAATTATTCCTTAATGTTTGAAGTATACTTTATTTCTTCCATTCTTTATCTGCTTTACTGATATTTTATGATATCTGCAGTATAAACTGTTTCAGTATTTTCTCAATACAATTTTTAATACAATAAAAATATTAAAAGGATTCTCAAATAGAATTGATCTTGTTACCAAAGAATTCATTGGAAATATGCATGATTAATCAAGAAATGATGTATTCATCTAAAATAAAAAAAATAGTTTATATATTTCTTTTTTATTACAAAGTTTGATCTTATCATTTAATTTAGATTTACTAAACCTCTAATTTAATAAATATTTAACAACTACAGATGAAGTCAAGAGTTCTCTGTTACTGTGTTATTTCAGTTGAAGAAAGGAGGAAGTCTTGAATATTGCACTCATTAAAAACCAGAACTAATTAAAAAAAGACCAAGAAGATGTAGACATGTTTATTTCATAGTCCCGTTTTCAAGCTGGAATACAACCTATTGTGTGCTTAAGAAAAAGAGGACTTGAAGGGACTTAATTCTTCATTATATTCCATTTTGGAATAGCTAATCGGCAGTATTCCAGTTTTACAATAAGACTTATATGTCTGCTGTTTTAACTTTTCTATGTTTCTGTATACATTTTGTCAAACTAAAATAACAAGTACTGGAATTTACTTTAGACAAAATAATAGTGCAATATTCCATTGAGGTTTAAGGAATACTAACACTCTGAAAAAGTTGCAAAAGAAAAAATATCTCTTTTTAAAGGAGATATAAGCAGTTCATTGATAAAAAGTATTCATTTATAATTAAAAATTGTTGGGTGTGCTTTTGTAAATAATCTTGATTATAATGTTTTGTTTTTATTGTATATGATTGGTTTAAGCATTTACTATATATCATGTATCATATGCATGCCTAAATATAAATAGGGTTAAGGAGGTGATGATGCAAATAATACTAGATAATCCAAATTATTTATCAGAATATGTTTGATCGGATATTTTATTTTTGTTATTTTTTAATGTGGTATATTTTGAAAGAAGGATAATTGAAAAATTGTTTCTGATGAAGGGATGAATTCTGAGATTTACATACTACAATTTTTAAAAAATGTGCAGGCATGATCACTTAAAACAAAACACCAATTAAGATTGAATACAATCAGTCCACATTACAGTCAGTCCTGATTCGCAAACATGATAGCAAACAGTAAAAAAAAATTGTTTTGATCATTGTGTGCATTTATAGTTAAATTTCTGTGCCTGACACGCCACACACTAAAACGATAGTAACAATAACTTTGCTGCATGAGATAATTTCATCTAAATGTATGTATATAGCATGTGTATATGTGTGTTATGTATGTGTACACTTTTGAGAGCAGGCAACAACATTTCATTTTTAATGCGTGCCAGTGTGCCCACAGTAGAAAATGACAATAAAGATTATCTATCTAAATGAGATGGCAGCAACCAGAGATCTTTTCAGCATCTTTCTGTCTATCTGCCTCTAGGGCTTTCTCCCAACCCCCCTCTCTGTGTATAGTATATGTATGCATTAAATTGAGTTACTGACCATTTTGCTCAGTGACCATTTTTTCTGGAACAAATTGCTCTCACTACACAAGAAGAGATTCTATTTTTTTCCATTTATAATTTTTATTTTATTATATACAATACAAAGAAGAGAAGAAAAGAAAATAGAAAATTAAGGGAGGGAAAGATGCAGGGAAAAGGGGGTATGAGATACAAGGGGAAAGAGAAGAAGAAAGAAAAAGGGGCATTGACTTCAAACTCTTCTTTGCACAGTGCAAGATAAACACACTCCAACCCCAATTTTTTACTTTTACACATTAATATATAACTAGTCATTCATATAACACCAAATCTTTCTAATCAATAAAACCAAGATCAAAGTTTCATTTTTTTATCTTCACAAGCACAATTTCTAGAAGTGATATCCAAATAAGAACAGATTTTCCTCTTTAAATAAAACAATCAATTTAACCATTCCTGCTTTATCTTCCTTGCTATGGAAATAATGTGTATTTCTATTTGCACCTAGTAGCCTTTGCGAAGTCTCACAATTTTTATTTACAAAGTTTATTGCATTCTTTCAAATTCTTTGACCTTACTGAAAAAAAAGAAAAAAACTCATTTTTTACGCTTTTTTCCTTCAAAGTACTAAATTTTTAAAAAGCACACTTTTTTTAAATCAAAATTTTCTAAACATTTTTTCTTTGACTTCTTCACATACAAGCTTTAAACTTCATTATTGCATTTAGATCCCTCCCTCCAAACCACCCTTATAGAATATTTTTTCTTTTATAAACATTATTTTTAACATATAGTTTTTTCCTTAAACTAGTACATCATTTTCTTTAACTTTCTCTTAATACAGGTACTCTCAAATACATTTTCAATATCTTATACCTACTTTAAGAATTACTTAAGTGTTATATATATTATAAAAAAATACATTTTCAAATTTTGGGTTAAACCTTTCTGTTGAACATATCAAGCAGGAAAATCCATCCTAATTCCAGTTAACTCATTAAGTTTAAATCACTCCTTACCACTTATCTTCATGAAGTAAAATCATCTTCTCTGGAAGATTTTATTAAAAACTTGTAGGCCTTTCTTTTTATCATTAAATCCTCAACCTTGTTAATGTGTCAACTCATGAAGCATCCCTGACCTGCTCTTAAGTTGCCATTGGCAAGAGGGATGGGAAAATGAATTTCACAGCTGCATAAAGGAGCTGGCATCTCAGTCAAAACAAAGCACATTCCAACCGACAATGCCGAGTTTGTCTCCACGGAAACCCACAGTGGCCAGAGGGAGTGACTTTTACAACCCACCAAATTGCTTCGTTGGGGAATGTGACTGATGACACATATTGGGGGGGAGGGGGAAACAGGGTCAGAGGCAAAGCGCGAATTAACTGAGGTCAGAGTTAACTCCACCTGGTCTGTGCCAACATAAAGCTCCTAATAAATAACTGGATTTTTTTTTGAAGCTTGGTTTGAGGCTCATGATTTAATTAGGGCATCAGTTGGAACCCTGACACAATGTCCTTAAAGAAAAAGTCCTAAATTTGTCTTTTTTCTCTGCTCTTCTTTCAGTTGTGTTGAGATTTTTTATTTTTGAACCATAGTGGTGGTGGTGGTTTTAGTCACAAATTCGTGTCTGACCCATCATGACCCCATGGACAATGTTCCCCCAGGCTTTCTTGTCCTCTACCATCCCCCCATGTCCTTTAAGCTCAAAGCGACTGCTTCAGTGACCCCATCCAGCCAACTCATTCTCTGTCATCCCCTTTTTCTTTTGGCCTCAATCATTCCCAGCATTAGGCTCATTTCAGTGAGTCCTTCCTTATCATTAAGTGCCAAAGTATTTGAGTTTCATCTTCAGGATCTGGCCTTCTAAAGAGCAGTCAAAGTTAATCTCCTCTACAACTGACCGGTTTGATCACCTTGCAGTCCAAGGGACTCACAGGAGTCTTCTCCAGCACCATAATTCAAAGGCCTCAATTCTTTGGGGATCAGCCTTCCTTATGGTCCAACTTTCACAGCCATACATTGCAACTGGGACAGCCATAGCCTTGACTGTGCGCACTTTTGTTGGCAGGGTAATGCCTCTGCTTTTTAGTATGCTGTCTAGATTTGCCATAACTTTCCTCCCCAGGAGTAAGCGTCGTTTAATTTCTTGGCTGTAGTCCCCAACTGCAGTGAACTTGGAGCCCAGGAAGATAAAATCAGTCACTATCTCCATTTCTTCCCCATCTATTTGCCAGGAATTGAGAGGGCCAGATGCCATGATCTTACTTTTCTTTTTTTAATTTTAAAAATAAACTTTATTAAACATTAAAAAATACATAATACAAAATATTTCATAAAATACAAAACCAAAAAGTTATACATAACCAATAAATATAAAAGACATAAACATTTCTAATTGCTTAGACAGTGTGTTTTTATCAAACAATTTTCCAATACTTAGTTCCTATATCTGGTATATATTCCTACCATGTCCTCTTCATGTTTTGATCTTACTTTTCTTAATGTTGAGTTTCAGGCCAATTTTTTGCACTCTCCTCCTTCACCCACATCAAGAAGCTTTTTAGTTCCTCTTCACTTTCTGCCATTAGAGTGGGTATCATTCACATATCTGAGGTTGTTGATATTTCTCCCGGCAATCTTAAATGCAACTTGTGATTCATCTAGCCCAACCTTTCTCATGATGTGCTCTCCATATAAGTTAAATAGGCAGGGTGACAGAATACAGCATTGCCGAATTCCTTTCCCAATTTTGAACCAATCAGTTGTTCCATGTCCAGTTCTCACTGTTGCTTCTTGACCCTCATATAGATTTCTCAAGAGACAAATAAGATGGTCTGGTACTCCCATCTCTTTAAGAACTTGCCACAATTTGTTATGATCTACACATCAAAGGCTTTAGCATAGTCAATGAAGCAGAAGAATATGTTTTTCTGGAACTCCCTAGCTTTCTCCATGATCCAGCGTATGTTGGCAATTTGATCTCTAGTTCCTGTACCTCTTCAAAATCCTGCCTGTACTGGTAGTTCTTGGGCCACATACTGCTGGAGCCTAGCTTGTAGGGATTTTGAGCATAACTTTGCTAGCATGCGAAACGTGTGCAATGGTGTGGTAGTTTGAACATTCTTTGGCATTGCCCTTCTTTGGAATTGGAATGTAAACTGACCTTTTCCAATCCTGTGGCCACTGTTGAGTTTTCCAAATTTGCTGGCAAATTGAGTGTAGCACTTTTACTGCATCGTCTTTCAAGATTTTGAATAGCTCATCTGGAATACTTTCACCTCCACTAGCTTTGTTGTTGCTCTGACTTCCTAAGGCCCATTTGACTTCACATTCCAGAATGTCTGGCTCCAGGTCAGTGACCACCCCATTGTGGTTATCAGGGACACTAAGCCCATTCTTGTATAGTTTTTCTGTATAATTTTGCAACCTCTTCTTAATCTCTTCTGCCTCTGTTACATTCCTGCCATTTTGGTCCTTTATCATGCCCATCTTTGCTTGAAATGTTCCTTTCATATCTCCAATTTTCTTGAAGAGATCTCTGGTCCTTCCTATTCTATTGTTTTCTTCTATTTCTTTGCACTGCTCATTTAAGAAGGCATTATTATCTCTTCTAGCTATTCTCTGGAATTCTGCATTAAATTGGATGTATCTTTCTTTCTCCCCCACCTTTCGCTTCCTTTCTTTCCTCAGCTATTTATAATTTTCCTCAGACAGCCATTTTGCTTTCTTGCATTTCTTTTTCTTTGGGATGGTTTTAATTGCTACCTCTTGTACAATGTTGCTAACCGCCGTCCATAGTTCTTCAGGCACTCTGTCTATCAGATCTAATTCCTTAAATCTATTTGTCACCTCTACTGTATATTCATCAAGGATATGATTTAGTTCATACCTGAGTGACCTAGTGCTTTTCCCTACTTTCTTCAATTTAAGCCTAAGTTTTGCAATTAGAAGTTCATGATCTGAGCCACCGTCAGCTTCTGGTTTTGTTTTTACTGACTGTATAGAGCTGAAAGCACCAGCCTGAAGATGGCGAGTAGGACCTTGTCGAAACGTTGCCAAGATGCTCTCAACCTTACACGGGAAAAGACCCGAACACACCAAGACCTGCATGTATGTGTGTGTGTGTGTGTGTGTGTGTATATATATATACATATATATATATATACACACACATACACACACACACACACACACACACACATATATATATATACACACACACACACACACACATACACGTATGTATGTATGTATATATGTATGTATGTATGTATGTATGTATGTATGTATATAAAAATATATATAAATTTCAGAACCACTACCTATATTTTTACTAGTGATTAAAAATACCCTTTTCCTGGGTACAAGCAGAAAGCATCACATCACAGACATATATAATTATGTTTATATTAAGTAAAATATTTTATACTGCTCAAAAAAATAAAGGGAACACAAAAATAAGACATCCTAGATCTGAATGAATGAAATATTCTTATTAAATACTTTGTTCATTACATAGCTGAATGTGCTGACAACAAAATCACACAAAAATTACCAATGGAAATCAAATTTAGCAACCCATGGAGATCTGGATTTGGAGTTACACTCAAAATTAAAGTGGAAAAAAACACTACAGGCTGATCCAACTTTGATGTAATGTCCTTAAAACAAGTCAAAATGAGTCTCAGTAGTGTGTGTGGCCTCCACGTGCCTGTATGACCTCCCTACAATGCCTGGGCATGCTCCTGATGAGGTGGGGATGGTCTCCTGAGGGATCTTCTCCCCCACCTGGACTAAAGCATCCCCCAACTCCTGGATAGTCTGTGGTGCAATGTGGCGTTGGTGAATGGAACGAGACCTGATGTCCCAGATGTGCTCAATTGGATTCAGGTCTGGGGAATGGGCGGGCCAGTCCATAGCATCAATGCCTTCATCTTGCAGGAACTGCTGACACACTCCAGCCACACAAGGTCTAGCATTGTCGTGCATTAGGAGGAACCCAGGGCCAACAGCACCAGCATATGGTCTCACAAGGGGTCTGAGGATCTCATATCGGTACCTAATGGCAGTCAGGCTACCTCTGGCGAGGACATGGAGGGCTGTGCAGCCCCCTAAAGAAATGCCACCTCACACCATTACTGATCCACTGCCAAACCGGTCATGCTGGAGGATGTTGCAGGCAGCAGAATGTTCCCCACAGCGTCTCCAGACCCTGTCACGTCTGTCACATGTGCTCAGTGTGAACCTGCTTTTATCTGTGAAGAGCACAGGGCTCCAGTGGCGAATTTGCCAGTCTTGGTGTTCTTTGGCAAATGCCAAATGTCTTGCATGGTGTTGGGCTGTAAGCACAACTCCCACCTGTGGACGTCAGGCCCTCATACCACCCTCATGGAGTCTGTTTCTGACCATTTGAGCAGCCACATGCACATTTGTGGCCCGCTGGAGGTCATTTTGCAGGGCTCTTGACAGTGTTCCTCCTGTCCCTCCTTGCACAAAGGCGGAGGTAGCGGTCCTGATGCTGGGTTGTTGCCCTCCTATGGCCTCCTCCACGTCTCCTGATATACTGGCCTGTCTCCTGGTCGCGCCTCCATGCTCTGGACACTACGCTGACAGACACAGCAAACCTTCTTGCCACAGCTCGCATTGATGTGCCATCCTGGATGAGCTGCACTACCTGAGCCACTTGTGTGGGTTGTAGACTCTGTCTCATGCTACCACTAGAGTGAAAGCACCGCCAGCATTCAAAAGTGACCAAACCATCAGCCAGAAAGCATAGGAACTGAGAGGTGGTCTGTGGTCACCACCTGCAGAACCACTCCTTTATTGGGGATGTCTTGCTAACTGCCTCTACTTTCCACCTGTTGTCTCTTCCATTTGCACAACAGCATGTAAAATTGATTGTCAATCAGTGTTGCTACCTAAGTGGACAGTTTGATTTCACAGAAGTATGATTGACTTGGAGTTACATTGTGTTGTTTAAGTGTTCCCTTTATTTTTTTGAGCATTATATATTAACATGTATAAATCTGTCACGAAGCTCAACTACAACTTTTCACTCCTTGCAAAGAGTTTTGGTTGTACAAAATCACATATATTTCACAGTTGAAGATAAATTATATATATAAATGAGGAAAATTTAGTACAACTACAGTATACAAATTTATGTGCCCCAGCAGAATATTTTTAAAAAGGATGGAAACATAGAAGAAAACTTAAGATATGGAAATGCAGTTTTTCTTTGCTAGAAAAATAGCAATAGGAATTCTGCAAGAAGTAAAAATACTATAATATAATTGCATTTTTACCCCCTTTATACATATGTGAGCATTGGATATGTGGTCCAAAATCTAAAATTAAACATATTTAATGGACTGGATTATGTAAATGTATTGATTTGATCATATAAAGAAAACAAATGAAAATCAAATGGCAAATCAATTTGAAGAGCAGGAGTGAATGGCATAAGAGGAAGGGAAAGACAGAAAGTCGTGTCTGTATGGAATTGATAAAATTGTCAAAAAGAGAAACATGAGGTTAAAAGAATAGAAGAGAATGTATGAAACACCATGAGCATGACAGAAAGATGCTTTTCAAAGACAGAAATGTATGGAGAGTTGCTATTCAGTAGATTTCTGTTCTTTCATTTCTTTGTTCACTACTACTTAGTATTTTTCTATTATTTGTGCTGAAAATATATGGCAATGATGTATGCAGGTAAAAGGACCTTCACGCTTCAAAATACTCTCCCAAACATATTTTGCTTCCAGACATAGTTTTTAAATATACATGTAATTATATTGGTACAAAAATAAATACAATTCAGATGAAAAAAATGTCAGATAATCTAACATTGATAAATAACAGAGTTCAGGTACCAATTTTAGTTTGTAAATATTGTGTTCATTGTTTGTGTGTGTGTGTGTGTGTGTTAGGCCTTGATGACTGCCTGCAACAATATATCAAAAATTTTGAGAGGGAAAAGATTGGTGGAGACCAGCTACTACGTATTACTCATCAAGAACTGGAGGATCTGGGAGTGACTCGAATTGGCCATCAAGAGCTTATCCTGGAAGCAGTTGACTTACTCTGTGCATTGGTAAATATTTTGAGAATGGTTCTGAAATGTTTAAAAACTGAATAATCCATGGGATTGTACAAAACTATTTCAAGATTTTGCATAATATTAATATATTTAATTTTAGCGATACAAAAATTGAATTGCAGTACAAATCATAGTTGAAAAGTTTGTCATTTTAAAATCAAATTTAGCTTTTTTTTTTAGAGAAAAAGTATTTTTATTGAACTGAAAATGACTTACTTTGTTTGCAGAAAAAATTGGTTTCCAAAAGGGGAAGCATTGATTTCTTATAAATCATACTTAACTTTTTACAACAGCAAGCAAAATGCCTTCTTCTTAAAATAAAAAACTGGGCACTTTGACTGGATTCATACCTCATATTAAATGTTAGTAATAATTATGATTTGGTGAACAAATTGCAATGGGTGAGTTACAAAATATCCTAAGATAAAACCGAATCAAATTAAAGCTTAGCTTTACATGCAATTAGCATTTCACTGCCAATCCGGTTGCACATAGTTTCTGTGCATGCAAATGTGTTAGCAGATTACCTGGAAAGTAGCTGTACTGAAATTTTAAAAAGCTGTAAAGCACTTTAAAGAGGAGAGCTTCATTTGTGATATTACAGCTGCTGAAGCAACTGTCTGAATATTTTGAAAGGCCCTCTAAAATAAGTATTTGTATGTCAACTGTCCGACTAGTGAACCCAGAATAACGAAACACTCTTGGGAGCTTTGAATTCCAAAAAGTAAAAATTTACTGGGGACACCATATTGGTACTGAAGAAACAAAACCAGTCTTAATTTTCCCTCTCAAATATTTGCCTAATTAAACAGTAGCTTCCTCTTCTACTCACCTCTGGTTGATCACATTGTCCAATTATGAGACATCCTTTTGTTATGGGAACAGTCCATCTCTTTCTCCAGTACCTGCAGTGGTGAGTTGGATGGTTGCTAAGCTCTCAGGATACATGGATCTCAGCATTCCATTTGCCTCTCCTCCCCTCCCCCAGTTCGTTGACAAGTTGATTGGCTCTCTTCTGATTTGCCTGTTTCTTTTGTGACTCCCTGGTTTTATTCAGGGCTTTCTGCACATTTCTCCAACCAGCTTACAGTGTATCTATGCATTCAGCTAATGCTACTGGGGGTGGGGTGGGGGGTTTCCCTTGGAAATTCTGGCATTGGCACAAATTCAACTCCTGTGGTCACTCTAAAGGGGGTGAATCCAATGGTGCTATGCACCAAGTTATTCTAAGCCACTTCTGCAAAATGTAGGAGCTCCACTCAGTTGGTTTGTTGATAGTTTACATAGCAACGTAGGTATTACTCCACTATTGTGTTAGTTTGTTCCATCATCCCATTGGGAAGGAATCCAGATCACCCTCCCAGTCTTGCCTGCCCCCCCCTCCCAGGAAATGGAGGATGACACTGCTGTGTGTGGAAGCATGGAGGACAAAGGTTGGAGGATGTAGTTTCCTGAGTCCAATTCTGCCTCTGGAGAGGAGGAAGTGGTGGTGGGGGAGCTGCATGAGGGAAGGTTGCCCCAACAAGCCAGCCTTCTTACCATACATGATTGGAAATGGGGACTCCCTTTCGAGAAGGGCCAGTCTCCCTAGTGGAGGACCTGGGCGTGCTACTCCCCTGTTTCCTACTCTTGCTTGCCAGAGATCTGTCAAGGCAGAAATTGGACTCAGGAAACTGCTTCATGCAAACTTTGTTCTCTGCACTTCCGCATAAAGCAGCATTGTCCACCGCCTCCTGTTTTGCTTGGAGGGGACACCACACAGGTAAATGGCAATGATGTCTGGGATTGGGAGAAGAATGTCTCCTTTGGCATGCTGTGCACACACATACATGCACACACACACATGCATTCACACACACACACACACGCACACCATTCTAAGCTTGGAGACTTTTATCCACATCTGAGTTTGCAAACTGCCAATCATGCCAGGTTGGAGAGAAGGTTCTCTCCTTCCTCTCTGGATAAAAGTCCCCAA
>NW_020769376.1:4701000-4853713 GCF_900518735.1 Pseudonaja textilis
GGTTGGAGAGAAGGTTCTCTCCTTCCTCTCTGGATAAAAGTCCCCAAACATTCCAAGTTTGGGAATGTGGTGTGTGTGTAGGTGTGTGCATGTCCACGCACACACACATGCTCACACACTTGGCTGCCCGAAGTTTGGGGAGGCAAGGAGCTTGTGGGGCACCGAATTGTCCCCCCATCGAGTTAGCGGGTATGACTGATTTTGTCCTGACTCAGCCATCCCTAGTCAGCCATGTCCAGTGAGTGGTGTTGAGCCAGCCATGCCCACCCAGCCATGCCCACCTAGTCATGGCAACCTGTCTGTGATCATCCAGTCATGCCTACCCAGGCATGCCCACCTGGCTGCTGTGAGTTGTCATAGTCTTTCATGCAACTGGTTCTTTGAGGGCAACCATAATGCTGATGTGGCTCTCAGTGAAATTGAATTTGACACCCCTGCCATAGTTTGATTTTTATTCATGAAGATTCTGAGCTCCTCCATGTCTTTGGGGGCACTAAGTACATCTTTGGTTTGGGTAATTTCACCCCAAGCAATGATTCAATGGCACAATCAGTGGGGTGATGGAGAGGGAGTATGTCTGATTCCTGCTCACTAAATGTTTCAACTAGGTCCAGGTATTCCTTTGAGATGGCTAGCCCCACTTGGCCAGTCTCAGTTATTGCATTAATGGGGTCTATCTTTCCCTTTCACACCACACCCTTTCCCACCTATGGGTGTCATTCCTACACATTGCAATCCGCCTGCTCTACTTCCCCAGCACCAATTGTTGTCCTTCCAGTCAACTGCTGGATCCCACATCTTCAGCCGCGCCAACCCCAATATCATAGTCTCTTCCATTTTGGGGCTACTATGAACCAAATAGTCTCCTTCTGGCTCCCTGCTCTCAGGGTTACTTGTTCGCTAAGGCACATGGTGGGCAGACCCCCATAAGAGAGCCATCCAGTTGCTCAAACTTCATAGGCTGCCTCAATTTTTTAAGTCTCAGTCCCATCTTTCCCACAGTTCATAAGCTAACCCAAGCAGTTGGTGCAACCTGAGTCTACCAGGCAGTGAAGACCCCTCTCACTCCTGAGTGGGGCACTAGTATCTTCACCTGGGCAGTCAAAGGGGGGATGGTTCCACTTACTATTGGATCATCTTCCCTTTCACTGTCGCTCTTGTAGAAGACCAGGTTGGGCTTGCTGGGAGTTTGAGTTCCCTCTTCTCACTGGAGGGGGAAGAGATCTCCATGACCTGCGGTGGCACTCACATCATCTTCTTTCCCTTTCTTGGCACCTTCTTAGCCTTTGGTTGGCTCAGACCCCTCAGCACTGACATGGGCTGCAGGCCTGGGCAATTGGCTGCTCAATGGCCCTCTTTCTCACATTGGAAAAAGACACCGGGAAAGCACTATGGGCTCTCCTTCGGGGTAGCAGGAGGGGTGTTGGTCCCTTGCATGCTGGCAGGTGTCTCTCTTGGCCTCATCAGGGGTGACCCTCATGCGCTGCGTGCTGCCACTACTAGTTTCACTGTGTTTGCCAGCTGATACCATGCCCCAAGATCCTCTGGAATCCCTCAGAGCAGGCAGTTTTGGTACAGCTCCTTGTTTAGTCCATCTGAGAAGTGGTAGACTAGCAAGTGTTCTGTCAGCCCTCCCAGCTTCACAGCCAGGCTGCAGAACTCCTGGATGTATTCGGTTACTGACCTAATCCCCTGTCTTATGGCGCAGATCCCGGATTCCACTCGGCGGGCTTGCACAGGGTCTCCAAACCTGTCCCGAAGCTCCTCCAGGAGGGCATCCACATTCCCCAACTCTGGCGCCTCTTCGCCATGGAGGTACATCACCCAATCTACTGCCTCTTCTTCTAGATTCGAAGTGATGGCGTTTACGTGGTCAACGTCATCTGGGTACATTGCTCCTTATCGCGCCAAATAATTCCACATCTGATTCAGAAAATAGGCTAGCTTCTCTGGTCACTCATCAAACATAGCTTTCAGAGGTGGGGGCTCCCAGTCATCTCCTGAACCAGCACATAGTCTGTGGCAGTCCAACTGCATATGGGACTGCTTGAGCCTGAGCTCCTGCTGCTGCAGGAATCCCTGGGCTTTTCCCGCAGTCGTGGGAGGGATGGCAACTCTCTGGGGGAACTCCAGCTCCTTGGGCCACACTCTCCAGTCTCACCCATTAGGGTTGCTGACACTTGGTCCATCCCAAGCCCTGCTCCTGAGACTGAGGATTTCAGTGACACTGCTCCTTGCATCTCCATTCTGATTAATCTTTTGTGCAGCTGCTCCACAGAAAGGCTACAGCATGCTGCAGGAATTTCCACTCCCCTGGTTCCTCCCAGTCTGCAACCCTCTGGGCCTTCCATTTGCTCCCATTTGCTCCCTCCAGGTTACGGCCACTCCAGGCGGAACCAGGGGGAACTCCAATTTGGCTGCCTTCACCACTCTGCTTGGCTATTGCGTCTTCGGGTCAAGGCAAATGGACCAGGCCATGACTCCTTCCTGACATACCAGTGGCTGCTCTATCTTCTCTACCCTCATCTTGGATCGGGTCACCACCATCTGCACCCTGAGTCAGCTTGGGTGGCTGCCGGTGCCTCCCGAGCAGGGAGCAATCCAGGCTTCCCTGCAGTATCAATTTTTCACTGCGTTCTGGACATCATTAGGTTACAGCTCTCTTGGAGGCATCTGAGTAGGCTGCGTTAATTTATGGAGAACTGGTTTAATGTTAACTGTCTTGACCAGCGAACCTAAAATAAGGAAACACTCTTGGGAGCTTTCCCCAAAATTCCCAAAATTAAAACTTTATTGGATACACCATTTTGGTACTGAAGAAACAAAACCAGTTCTGGTTTTCCTTCTCAAATGCTTAACTAGTTAAACAATAGCTTCCTCTTCTCCCCACCCCTGGGTGGCCACATTATCCAATTATGAGACATCCTTTTGTTATGGGAACAGTCCATCTCTTTCTCCAGCACCAGCATTGGTGAGTTTGATGGTTGCCAAGCTCTCATGACCTCCGCATACATTCTCAGCATTCCATTTGTTGCTTCCCCACTCCCCCAGTTCATTGGCAAGTTGAAAAATATTAAGGTTGGAAAGAAGCAAAGCGGTTCAATCTTGACAAAGCGATTCATGCTACAGGAACATTTTGGCAACAGATTTTTCTATTGCCCGAAGATAAGACTGATCTCATGCAAGCATTATTTGATTTTTATGAATTTTCAGTTTCTATAGAAAGAGATTCTGAATCATTAGATATGATTTTAAAGATTTTATTGCAAATGTGTCTTACAATGATTAAGGAGAAAGTTTTCTAGGAAACATAAAAGTTTTATAAAAAGAAGCAAATAAATTAATGAATCATGGGAATTTTTGATCCATAAAAGCAGATTAAACATTAATTTTAGAAAATACATTAAAATAAAAATTCTACTGAAAATATCCTAGTGTAATGTGTTAAAGATTCAGAACAATGCTTAAACTTATATAGTCATATATAATTCCTAAATTGTTAACTGAATGTTTCTTATATGTTTTTCAAATAAAGCTTCAAACTGTTTTCATAAATATTTCTGTTTATTTTAACTAAAAAGTACCATTTTACTATGGAAATATATAATACTCATATTTCAAATTTATAGTTGGTAGATGTTTAATTTCTACTTGTAATACAGAAATAAAATTCTGCAAGAAATAGTAATTGATGTATTCATGTGCTAAACATTACAAATATTATTAACAAGATTAAACTTTTTGTGCCCTTTTTTAAAATGCAGAATTACGGATTAGAAACTGAGAACCTAAAAACGCTTTCTCACAAGCTAAATGCATCTGCCAAAAACCTTCAGAACTTTATCACAGGAAGGAGGAGGAGTGGTCATTATGATGGTAGGAGTAGCAGAAAATTACCAAATGATTTCCTTACCTCAGTGGTGGATTTGATCGGAGCAGCAAAAAGTCTTCTAGCATGGCTGGACAGGTAAAATCATTTCAGTTGTTCCAAGGATGACTACCTTATTGTTCTTACAAATAAATGTAATGATTGTAATAAGTTGTATTAAAACATTAATTACAAGTCATCTGCTCTCTTTATTTAAAAATTTATGTAAAATTTATGTAAAATTTATGTAAAATTTATAGAGATTACAACATATCATTTAAGTTTAAATATAGATTAAACTTAGTTCTATACTGAAGATTTAGTACCAAAGCTAGTCCCATTTGGCAATGGCTTTTGAACATTGCCTAGAGGCAGGTTGATTACTGGCGGTAGAACCAAATGCTGCTTTATTGATGGGCTGCCATAACTTTAGGTCAGGAGTGTCCAACTCTGGCAACTTTAAAACTTGTGGTCATCAGCTTTCAGAATTCAGAATTTCTGGGGAATTCTGAAAGTTGAAGTTCACAGGTCTTAAAGTTGCCAAGGTTGGACATCTCTGCTTAAAGCTAAGGATTCCAGCATCCTTTCTTGGTTGATGAAACAACCCTTCACATCTTCAACTTCAGTTAGGGTAGATAGGGATGAGGAGTAGCAAACATAGTCAACATCTTTTTACTTTGCTGTTAGAGTATTGTGCTATATATAAGCAACATTTCTGTTCAAATAATAGTGTAACCTATCCAATGTTTTCGGAAATGAAAATGTTTTACAGCATGAAATAACACCCACTGGTATTTTCAAATAAGAATATTGTTCTATTTATTAAACATAGCTAATTAAAAAAGTTATGAGTGCTTAACAAGACATACTAAAAACAGAACATCCACTGATTTAAAATGAACAGATATTATAGAATATATGCACTTGGAGTTCATATGGTCCTAGCATTCCAGATACTTAATATTGAAGATAGATGAGATGTCAAATAATGTTAGCATAAATAATGCAATAACTGAAAAGGTAGCTTTCTAGCCTGGAGATTTCCATTTTAAATTTAAATTCTGCTATATAGGAGAGTAGTGTTATAAAATAATTATTTTTAAAGACACTTTAAAAATAAGCAAACTAAATTTAAGCAAACTAAATTTAAAATACTTACACTATTTTTTTCTAAAAAGCAATCTAAAATATCTGATGCAAAATTATATTCCACGTGATCTGACTTCTGCTGTTTATTGCAGTGCTGTTTTGAGTTTACAGAAAATCAATAGAAGAAATGAGAAAACAAAAATATGTGATGGATTTTTTAAATCATTTTTTCCTTTCTTCCTGCTTAAAATAGCTAATTCCTAAGAATCAATCTAATTATAGTAGTTAATGCGTTTTTAGTGATGGAAGCAAAACATAGATCTCCCTCATGAACCTTGGATAGGGCTGCACTCTCCATTAGAGAATGCTACCTGGAGATCTTTCTGGGATCACAGTTCCAGCTTAATGAACAGATGGCAACTCTTGATATTCAATATTATTAAAAATGTTGTATAGTTAGCATTATAGGAGATCAAGATTTATATCTACTATATTTTATTTTTCCAGATCACCTTTTGCTGCTGTAACAGATTATTCTGTCACAAGGAACAATGTCATACAACTCTGCCTTGAATTAACAACAATTGTACAACAGGTGTGAAACTACATAATATTATGTTACTATTTAAAAAGTATTCTGCAGTAGGTAAAGATTTTTGCACACATAATTTCTTTAGAGTTAAAAATATTTCTATTTACCAATTTAATAATCTATGTTGCAAATTCCTTATAATAATTTAAAGTAAATTGTATTACTGCATTTAGATATAAAGTTAATATCAATCAGTTATCTCAGGTGTGCAATAAAACATTTTGAGCTCAATATTATACATGTAAATTTGAACTGTTTTACATACACTTACTCTATTTTTAATTTTACTTGACACAAAATTGACAAAGCAAGGGTATTTTAATTTAGGGGAAGAGAAAAATAGCTTACACCAGGCTATGTCTCTTAATATTTATGAAAAGTAGGGGGCTTGTGTGAAAAGCAGCAAGAAAAAGAATAATTTCAAGTTCTTTCATGTCAGGAAGCTTCTAGCTTCTTTTCTGAAACTAATTGCGAAGCCCATTTGAAATTCTAGTTTTGCTTGATGGTGTTGACAATTTACAAAGGCAAAACACCTACTGTTTGTCTTTGGTTAAAAAAACCCTAAAGCATATATCCTTTGTGTTACTGGAGTGATTAGAAGTGAGGGAATTCCCTTTTTATTTTTTTTACTGGCACGTCTATCCTTGGTGGACCAAATCCACTATATCCACCAATACATTCTATCCACCCCTCTTTATGTTTCAGGCAGAAACATGAGTCTGTGTTTATAAATTCTGTATATATTTTTGAAAATCAGTATGTCTCACAATCTGACTTCTACATTGCATCATTTATAGCTTTATTTGTCCTAAGAGTATCTTTCTGGCAATATGAACCGTTTCATAGCTTATATGTAATGAGTAATGGATACAGTCAAGACCAGGGGTATCAAACTCAATTTCAATGAGGGCCACATCAGCATTCCGATTGCCTTCAAAGGGCCAGTTGCATGTAAGACTCAAAGCAGCCAGGTGGGCATGGCTGGTAGGTGTGGCTGGGTGGTCACAGCCAGGTTGTTGTGACTAGGTGGGCATGGCTGGGTTGGCATAGCCAGCTCAATGTGGGTGGTGGGGATGGGGGGGCTCTTTTACATTTTACATCTTATCTTACTATGCCTGGAGTGACTGAGATAGAACGTGTGGAAAGCGAAAGGGTACAAAGTGTTCTGACTTTGGTAGCCAGTGTACCTGTGCCCACAGGCTCCATTAGGCGCCTAACTTGGAGTTGAAAGAAGTTTAGTGGTCACGCCAAAGGCCACTCTCAGGATCTGGCCTGCATCTCTTTTGCTTCCTGAAACTAATCTACCAACTGGATCCTTGGCTGCTATTGTTTTTAAGAGTGGAAAAATGAAGTCAGATTTTGGACGGGATTCCCCTCTGAAGTAGAGCGTCAAAAGGAAGAGCTTACAGCTCTCTGGCTTTGGGAAAGCTTGGCTCAAAGAGGCAAACCTTGGCGAACCTCAGCTCAATTCTTCCCGGCTGGCTGAAAATCCTAGCGTGCTCCCTTGGCCCCAAATCCTATTGGCTGCTGTTGAGAGTTCTGGAAAATGGAAGCCCTTAAGATCGATTCTTGCAATATACCCTGGGAGCTTCTCCACAATCGAGGTCTTGTCAGTCTTTGGCATGTAAAGGTTCCTTGAGAGCATGCGGGTGGGGCTGGGGGCAAGGCATGGCCTGGTGAGGCCAATGAGCTGCAGTTGATGCTGGGCGCTGCCAGCCCCCGCATACTTGCTGCCTCCTGTGCGTGCACCCAGGGGAAGCACCCACCCTGGCTAGGATGGGATGGGGCCAAGGTAGCTGGGGCCAGCCCCTTGCTGTTCCCAGGGCTGCCCGTATTGGACAAATCTAACCACATAGTTTGACATGTCTGGTAAAGTCCCCTCCAGTTTTTTTTTTAAATATCTAATTTGCAGCTTCTACTTTTTTGGCATTATTTGGCTTGCATATTGATGTATTCTTGTACTACAAGGGGAAAAAAGACTTGGGAGTCTTCACCTTTTTGTTAAAAATTTCACCTGATGGTATTATGATTCCATTTTAACTTGAGTATGGACAATAGGTCCATTTTTTTTAACCTATTTTCTTTTATATTTATTGTAAAAGAAATATAAGTTATTGCAACGTATTACTGTATTTATTTGGATTTAATGGGTGCATGGGAGAAAAAGGAAACATGCTAAGGAAGACATTGACATTGTAATACTGCTCGACAGTCTTCTTAAGCTACATATATAAACATACACCAGAAACACACCCACAAACTGTCTGCAGTTTTACTCTGAATCAGATTGAATTAAGGTTGACGTGCTCAGCAGTGGTTTTTGCTTTAAAATGTTCCCTATTGCAATTCCCTATTGTAAATAAATCTTTATGGCATTTATGTATTCCTTTGATATGAAAAGCAATAGGTAAAACCCTGTATCATATTACAGTTTGCTTTTCATTTGATGGTGAATTTTTTTCCTGAGGTTAGACATTTCTTTTACACAGCAAAGACCACTAAAACTTCTGGTCTATCTGATTCCACTTGGGACAATTCATGGAAAATAAGCATTAATCCTTTTCATAAAATGTTTATATTGCTCTTGAAAATGAAATAATACCTTAGTCAGTTGGATCCATAGAATGAGTATGTGAAGATTTGAAAGCAGACTGTGTGCTGGTTAGACAGTATATAGTTAGTTTAGGAATTAAGAATTATTCCCTTAAGGAATTGCCTTCTGGGAAATGTAGTCTTAGATCACGTAGGGACATCTGGGTTTCTGTTTGGCCATTGGGTCAGACTTCTGATTGGCTGGAGAGCTAAATTGCTTGTATGTTAGGCACTTCAGCTATGCAGAAGGCAGAATGTTTACCTCAGCACCAGGGTAGAAATCCACTTTGTTTCATACTATGGAAAGGACTCATATTGTGCCTGTCAGAAGAATCTCTTCATTGACTGTAAGTTTTTGATATGAGAATACCTGATGACCAATAAACTAATTTGTATGAAAGCCCTTCTGTAGAGTTTATCTGCAGGTCTTGAGCAAAAGCAAAGCAAGAGACAGGACAATGAAACAAATTGGAAATGAGTTATATACCCTCACTCTCTCTTCATTGATTAAAAAGTCTTCTGACTTGAAAGAGGAACAAGCGTGTTAATTGTCTCTAAAATAACTGCTTTCTCTTTCCTTGCAAATTCCATCTGATTTGATGGTCTTTAATTTAAAGAGACTCAATGATTCTTTCTCCGAATTGAGTAAAGAAACTGTTTATCCCTTTCCTTTGGCTTACGGAAAGAAAGACTTGATTACTCTTTGTTCAAAGGAAGAAGGAATCTGTTTCAGGGAAGCATGGTCCCTTATATTCTTCCCTTTGCACTGACTCTTTATGACTGGATCTCCATGGAAATGACCAGTTCATAAATACCTTGCTCTGCCTAAGTTTTATTGCAAGAGATGGGGCCCTGGGGGTTTAGTTGTACAAGCCAAGCCAATTCACCACACATGCGTAAGCTTTAGGAGGAGAAGAAATGCTTTGAAATGTTAAAGAGAAAATAACAAACCCTAGCCTGATGCTTTAAGTCACCATGTCCAGCCTGTTGCTTTAACTTTGTAAACTGAAGTGGCATCCCCCTTTTTTGGAATTTGCAAGGCAATCCCAGTCTAAGAATGCCAGCCTAAATTTCTCCACAAAGGAAACTGCCCAAACCCAGTTGATCCAGGCATTAGTTTAAGTCACAGCACCATTTGGTAAATAATCTTTAAAGCTACAGGCCTGCAATCAGGCTACCCGTTGTAGCACCCTCGGGTGGCTAATTTGCAAACTACAAGTCTGTATACATTCTAAAGCTTGCAACGCACCCTAGCAGCAAGAAAGTGTACTGCATCAGCATCTTCTAAAGCTTGCAACACACCCTAGCAGAAAGAAAATGTACTACATCAGCATCTTCTACAGCAGTGGTCGCCAACCAATTTGGTGGTCCGCAGAGAAATGTCACCCCCAAAGAATCCCCCCAAAGCAATTAATCCAGGCTGCACAGGAACAAAAGACTGCACCACCCACATGGCCCATAGGAACACAAGGCGTGTGTCACATGCATTGTGAACAACACGAGGTAGCGAGGGGAGGGGGGAAAGGGTAGAGGGGGGAACTTGCCCCACGTGCCTTACCTGGCCACCGGGCTGCTTCTTTCTTCTGCTTTTGGCTGCACACAAGGAAAGCAGCAAAAGTCTTTCTTTCCCCCAAACTCCACTAGAAATGAGTCTTTGGACCCTGGAAGGCATCCTGCTCCAAGAGGCTGTGCTGGCAAAGACTCATTTCTGGTGGAGTTTGGGGGAGAGAAAGAAAGATTTCTGCAGCTTCTTCTGCTTTCCTTGCATGAAGTCAAAAGTCTCTCTCTCTCCCTCTCTCCCCCCTGAGAATGGAGCTGGAGACGGTATCCTGCGATCCCAAATAAAGAATGATCAATCGGTAGGAATACAGGGTGGGGACTTTTCCTGCAGACTTTTTTGGGATTTTCCCAGGGTCTCTGGTCCACAGGATTTAAAACTGGTCCCTGAGGTCCAAAAGGTTGGTGACCCCTGTTCTAGAGCTTGCAACGCACCATAGCGGCAAAAGAGTATACTGCAACAGCGTCTTCTAGAGATTGCAGTGCACCCTAGTGGCTAAAAAGTGAACTGCAAGAAAACTCCTAAATTTTCTAAATTTTCCTTTGTCAACTTTAAAGCATGGAATCTTCTTCAGCCATGGCAGATGCCTCTGCAGTTGTCTCTGATGTGTCAGTAAAGTCAAACCCTCTACCAAACCTCGACACCAATCTGGAACTTGATGTCCCAAGCCCAGAATTGGATGTCCAAAATCCAGAAGAGGCAGAAGCACCTCAGAAAATCTATGCTTTGAGGCAGCAAATAAAGCTTACTGAGGCCATGCGGTCTCACCTGAAGGATGAGTGGACCATGTGCTGTCAATGACGTGAAGATTTATGGAAGCAGTTGCTGCCCATCTGTGATATACCCCCCAAAAAAGCTTCCCCTCAAGTGCATTCATTCATTGGAGGATGAAATGCATGGACTTTTTGGACAATGCAAAAGCAGCGAAAGCCGCCTCATCTCCATCCAGTCAAAGCTAGGGGAAACAAGCCTCCAAGAATACATACAATGCCTACTGATGTTAAACAAAGAGTGTGAAGAGTGCTATCATAGTAGTAGAGATGCACTCCATGCTGTGCTCCAGGCAGAAGACACACCAGGGGAGAAGGCCACGTCCAAAGTAACCCATGTTCAAATAGGCCATCCCAGCAGGCACACGAGACTTCCTTTTACCACTCTAAGAAAGCCTCCTCCAACACGCCATCCCATAGGTCACATGCACCTTCTTCACACCATTCTAAGAAAGCCACCTCTCCCCCCCATGCCAGGTCAAACAGATCTGAGGCGGGTACAAGCATCTCACAGCAATTTTCTACCACAAGCTCTTCCCATCATTCCAGAGCATCCTCCCATCACAGTCACTCATCCCGGGCCTCAAGAGCAGAGAGTCTCACTGTCTAAGCTGCAGATCCATGAATAGAGGCCAAGGTAGTGGCAGCAGCCCTACATACAGCAAAGGAGGTGAAATGGCAAAGGGAAGAAGTGGCAGCTACAGAAGCAGAAATGGCCAACCAAAAGGTAGAAATGGCAAAAGCTCAGGCCAGATTGGAGTTTCTTGAACAACGGGGGGGGGGGGGGTGCAAAAGAAAAGGCAGCATGGGCCACAACTTTGCAGAAGGAGGCTGAAAGCGTTTCCCTCAACTTCAATCTTAGAGAGTTGGGAAGAGAGAGCCCAGATGAACATGTCAGAACCTATGCGGATGAGCAGTACTCGCAACAGCACAAGCAAGTAGAAGCAGTACAGATAGCCACGAAACTCCCAGAACTGGGGGAACAAGGAGAACCTCAATCACCAGATCTTAAAACTAGTCAGAAAGCTGACATCATATGAACTAAAACCTGAGACCCCCTCCTCAGAATTAATGAACCTACCCCAATAAACCAAGACAAACTGGGCAATCAGATTAGCCCAACAACAACAATGAAGGCTTTTCAGCCGGTAGGCATACAAGGAGCTGCAATTCCCTAGCTCAATCCAAAGGCAAAGGAGTTTCTGCCAGACCCTCAAGGCAACTGGAGCTCAGATGTATAACAAAATGTACACGGTCGGCCTATCCAGCACCAAGAAGCACAACTATCGTGTGCGTCATGTGAAGACGACCTTGTCCTGAAGTACTCTGAAAAAAACTACAAGCCACCTCTGGCACACACCTCTGTCCATGCATATGGAAATCCAGAGGAAACATCAAATCATGATCCTACCAACTCCAATTAGCACACCGTATCAACTCACCCTGGCTACAATCCTTATGCAGACCAAGAGGATGATCCAATGTCCTGGAGAAGAAACAGGGAGAGGTGACCATGATGGGGAAAGGTGGGTTTGGCATCTAGTGGTGTGTATAAATTCTCGGACAAGCCAGGCAGAGAATATCTACTATGGAAGCATATCTTCACGCATAATGTTCAGGTCGAAAGGCTGCAGCCAGCCGAAGAGCTCGGACATATCATAACATGGCTGAATTCACAGAACAAGTAAAAGACGTCTATTCAGCCCAACTAGGAGACCCAAGCACCACCCTGGGACTAGCTTGGGATGCGTCGATGAGCAGTATAGCACTTCCACATTAATGGAGTCCTCACTCTTGGATCATATCAATGACATCCATTTCAGCAAACCTTGCAAGCTAAAGAAATTCTCCACCAACCTTACACAGCTGTGGTCAGCACAAAAGGATCCCAACTTGCCAGGAATTACTTGTCTTGACCAGTACAGGATACAAAGGACAATCATTCAAAAACTACCAAGGCAGCTAAGTGAAGAATGGATCAAGTTATCTGATACTTTCAGGGCAAAGAGCTGAGGCCTGCCAAACAAAGTTGTGCAATAACCCTCAAAACCTCGGCATCAGAGAAAAATGATTCCTAGCTGACAAAAAGGTCAGCCACAACTCTGGTTCAACCAAAAGTCTATTGCAACCCACAAAGGGAAAAACCTTTGTGTCTGTGCATAAAACAGAGGTTACTACATTGCTCACAAAGGATACAGTCGAGCAACCCATGGAGAAAGCCCAGCATAAACCTCTAAAAACAAAGAGGGATCTGATCTGCCCACTCCACAAGTCCTTGCATGCTCTGAACAAGTGCAGAGAATTTGGAAATAAGTCCTTGGATGAAAGGAAGGCTTTGATTAGGGAGTACAAAGTCTGCTACAAGTGTTGCGAGTTTATGGAATACATGGCCAAAGCTTGCACAGCTAAGGTGCAATGTCACCTGTGCAAAAACAACAAGCACCCAGGCGCTCTGCACCCAGACTCTGAGCTGGCACAGCAGACAACTGCTACCCTTCCCTAGACCAAGGACCCACAGCGTGGCACCAAAGTGCATCCAGAGGCAGCAGTGAGTGTCAACTGCATGGCAATATGGGGGGACTCACCATCCCCTCACTCATGCCATCAGATCTGTTTGGCTAAACTTTACCTCAACAGATGCCCAGAAGAAGCCATGAAGGTGTATGTAATACTGGATCCTCAGAGCAATTGCTCATTGGCCAAGTCAGCATTATTCGACCTCTTTGACATCCAAAAGGAAGAAGCGCACTTCACGATATCAACAAGCACTGTGCCCCAGCACACAATGGGGAGGAAAGTTACTGGACTCTACATAGAGTCATTTGATGGGAATTCATGGTCCCCACTGCTGCCATTGTTAGAATGGGATGGCCTACCAGATGACCGCAGCCAGATTGCAAGCACTATACCTCACCTGAGGCACATGGCTACTCACCTTCCTGCTCTAGATCCTGAAGCTGAAATCCTGCTCTTGTTGGGAGTGGACGCCCCTGAGGCTTTAGCTTGCATTGAAATAGTCAGAGGCCCAAGAGGCTCTCCATTTGCCTTCAAGACAGAACTTGGATGGGGCATTTCAGGAATAGTCTGTGTAGATCAGCTGCAGGCCCCAACCCAGGCAACTTGACATCAATACTCAATAATGGAAGATCATCCCACCTGAAACTATGCTTCATGCTTTCAACAATGCTTTCGACAATCAACCCAGTTTTAGGAGTGACAGTGTTCCACAGTAGCAAAGAAGACAACGACTTGGCCTTGTTGATCGAGGACAAAGAATTTCTGCAGCTTATGGATAAGGAACTTCAACAGGATGACATTGGAAGCTGGGTAGCCCCCCTAGACGTTTGCATAAATAGGCAGCACATGCCAAACAACCATGAACAAGCTCTCTCTCTCGTCTCTTCAGTTTGAGATGAATCATGAACTAGAAGCCAGAAATGAAAACTCACCTGGAGTTCATGGACAAGATGGTCCAGAATAGACATGCCGAGCTTGCCTCACCCCGGGGAAGAATGAAGAATGCTGGTACCTACCATTCTTTGGATGTACCATCCTCAAAAATCAGGCCAGATACGAGTAGTCTTCGATGCCAGTGCACAGTTCCAAGGCCACTCTCTGAACAAGATCCTTTTCACAGGGCCTGATCTCACCAACAGTCTGCTCGGTGTGCTCATTCACTTCAGAAAGGAAGCCATAGCCATCATGAAACATCCAACAGATGTTTTATTCATTTATCGTCAGGGAAGATAATCACAACTACCTATGTTTCCTGTGGTTCAGTGATGAACAGCACAACCAGAAGGTAACAGAATTCAGAATACGGGTGCACATTTTTGGGAACGGTTTTTCTCCTGCAATCACCAACTATGGTCTACAACGCACTGCTCGAGAGGGTGGAGATAAATATGGTGCAGATGCCACATACTTTAGGGAACACGACTTCTACGTGGATGATGACCTGAAATCTGTACCCACCTCAGCAGAAGCCATAGATCTATTGAAGAGAAACACACAAGATGCTAACAGCCAACCTCAGGCTACACAAAATAGCATCCAACAGTGAGGAAGTGCTGAAGGCCTTCAATCCCAAGGACCATGCCAAGGGATTAAAGGACCTCAATTTTGCCAATGACACTCCCCTTATCCAACACAGTCTTGGCTTGTGTTGGGACTTGAAGAAGGACATCTTCACCTTCAGAGCCCCAGCCCAGAAGACCGACTTCACAAGGAGAGAAGTCCTGTCGATAGGGAACAGCCTGTTCGATCCTCTGGGGTTTGCTGCGCCTGTGACAATCCAAGGTTGGCTCCTTCTGTGCACACTCTCCCATAACACCAAAGATTGGGATGAGCCGCTTCTGCCACAACAGAAGCAAGAATGGGAGACATAGCCAAGATGTCCATGAGCAGTGCACGTGTGTTCCTATCTCTCCCGCCACCACATGGAAGAAAGAGTTGCATGTCTTCTCAGATGCATCAAAAAGGCAATAGCAGCCATGGCATATTTCAGGTTCTATGGCAGGGAGAGCAACATTCACTTCAGTTTCGTCATGGGAAAGGTGAAACTAGCACCACAACAAGGTCATACTGTATCACGGCTGGAACTCTGCAATGCCATGTTGGCTGTGGAACTAGTGTTTCTGATAATGAAGATGATAGACCTTGAGCTAGAACCCACCACCTTCTCTACAGATAGCAAGTTGGTGCTAGGCTACATTCATAGTGAGAGCAGACACTTCTATGTCTATGTGAGCAATAGAGTGGAAAGGATCAGAAGATTTTCAAACCCTGAGCAGTGGTGGTATGTACCAGAACCCAGCAGACCATGCTACATGGTCTATTCCTGCATCCCGGTTAGCAGAGTTGACCTGGCTAAAAGGCCCTGAGTTCTTGGCTTGCCTAGACACCCTGATGTCAGAGGGATCAGAATATCATGAACTTCTAGAGCCAGATCAAGATGCCGACATTCGACCTCAAGTGCCTGGCAGGAAGACGACTGTACAGAACATCTGCTTGGCGATGGCGGTCAAGGAAAAGGGAATACCGCCCCTTGAACACCCCTTAGAACCAGCTCGCTTTGAACATTTCTCCTGATGGAAACATCTCGTGTTGTGTGTAACAGTGATCCTCCATGCCATTGTCCGTGCCCCAACATTGCGAGACAAGCTTTCCAGACAGATATCTCCAAACTGAGAGAGGAATTCTATGAAGTGTGCAATAAGACACATATCTGGAGGAATTCCAATGTCTAAAACCTAAGAAACCTATCCTGAAGTCAAGTCCACTTCTGAAGCTGAATCCATACCTCGACAGCCACGACTTACTTGGCATAGGGGATAATTTAAACAAGGCTGAAATAGACCCAAACATCAAACGCCCCATCATCCTTCCTGCTCGGCAACAGGTGACTAACCTACTGGTTCAACACCACCATGAAACTGTCCACCATCAAGGCCAGCATTTTACAGAAAGTGCCATCAGAGCTGCTGGACTCTGGATCATGGGAGCTAAGCGATGCATTGTGACTGTTTTGCACAAGTGCCTGCACTGTTGCAAACAACAGGGTGCAATGCAACAACAGATGATGTCACCTGAGCATCTTAGTCCCAAACCACCATTCACCAATGTATTATGTAGGTCTAGATGTCTTTGGCCCTTGGTTAGTGTCTGCCTGCCGGACTAGAGGTGGTCAAGCTAATGGCAAATGTTGGGCTGTTCTCTTCACATGTCTTCGCATTCGAGCCATCCACATTGAAGTCATCGAATCCATGGACACCTCTTGCTTCATCAACACTCTGAGAAGGTTCCAAGCCTACAGAAGTCCAGTCAAAACCTTTAGATCTGACCCGCGGTATGAACTTTGTAGGAGCTTGCAAGGAATTACAGATTGATGAAGGCATTCACCCCAATTTGGCAATCGATGGCTACCTAAAGGCCCACAATTGTGTATGGACTTTTAATCCTCCCCATGCATCCCATAACGCATGATCTGCAAAATCCTGGATTCCATGTTGATGAAGACATCTACGCTGATGCATGAGATCCTTGTCACCCTCATGGCAGAAGTGGCAGCTATCATCAACGCTCGATCTTTAGTTCCAGTGTCCTCAGATCCTGAAAATCCAACCATCCTCACCCCAGCCACTTTGCTAACCCAGAAGACAGGTGACTGGCCAGCACCATCAGGGAACTTCATTCCCAAAGACATGTACAAACAGCAGTGGAGACAGGTCCAACTGCTTGCCAACACCTTCTGGAAGCAATGGAAGCAAGAATACCTGTTTACCCTACAAGACCGCCGTAAATGGAAGACCAAAGAAGGGGACCTTGTCTTGTTAAAAGACATGGATGTGCATTGGAACTCGTGGCTCATGGGACTTGTGCACCAAGTCCTACTCAGCTCTGATGGACTAATTCTCCAAGTTGAGGTCCAGATCATGATGCCACAAGAGTCTTGCCATGACCCGCAGACTTTTGCCAAGAAGTTCTACACCAGAGCCATCACCAACTTAGTGTTGCTGCTAAGAAAGACATTGAACATTGAACCTCAAACTTTGCATACCTTGTGTCTACCTCATTGTTGCATTGTTTAATGCTGTATTACTGTTCACTTGTTTACTTTAGTGAGTAGCTAGTTGGTAGTGGAATTTATAATTCCAGGCCAGGAGTGTGCTGGTTAGACAGTATATAGATAGTTTAGGAATTAAGAACTATCCACTTAAGGGATTGCCTTCTGGGAAATGTAGTCTTAGATCATGTGGGCACATCTGGATTTCTGTTTGACTATTGGGTCAGACTTTTGATTGTCTGGAGAGCTAAATTGCTTGCGTGCTAGGCACCGAGGCCAGTTTGAATCACAGCCATGTGGAGGGCAGCATGCTTACTTAGCACTGGGGTAGAAATCCACTTTGTTTCACTCTATGGAAAGGACTCATATTGTGCCCGTCAGAAGAATCTCTTCATTGACTGTAAGTTTTTGATATGAGAATACCTGATGACCAATAAACTAATTTGTATGAAAGCCCTTCTGTAGAGTTTATCTGCAGGTCTTGAGCAAAAGCAAAAGCAAAAGCAAAAGCAAGAGACAGGACACTGTGAATTACTTTTCAATAGTGCAGTGAGTAGAGTTTGCTCTCTGCTTATATACAAGTGTCTTGCTGTCAGTGTTGATGGGAGTGTTCTGGATGGTTTCTTGATTAGGCTTTTATCTGAGTTGGAAGTTTCTTGACTGGGGTATTGCTTACTGCTTGATTATCAGTCTAATATTAATATTGGTGTTAATTTCTGCTTATCTGAGTGCTGATGGCTGGCAAGAAGGTGTTTGATCTTTTTGTTTCCTTTTAAGCTTTTTTGTTGTCTTTTGAATGGTATGTAGATGATGTTTATATGTAATTTGTCTGAGTGCCAGGCTTCCAGGAATTCTCTAGAATTTTAAAACTTTGGTTTAGTCTAGTATGTTCACAATTCCTAGTTGAAACTATGCTGAAGTCTGCCCATGTGTTGTGCAATTAAGGCGTTTTCATCATGTAAACAGCAGTGCAGTGAATGAATGGGTGCATGCTGAGTCAGAGGCAGCTGGCAACAGAGGACAAGAGATACAACAGAGATACAGCTCAGGAGCCCAACTAAGCAGCCCAATGCTGGAAAAGAGGCAACTGAGAACAGGGTACCACAGCTGATCAGTGGACAAGAAGGGAGGCTATTGGAGGCAGCGAACTAGTGGGTTACAATATATTCATTAATTGCCATATTCCAAATAAACAGTCTTGGGCAACCCAGCTCGAGGGGCAACTAGGCATCCCAGGGCCCAGGGCCAGGCAAACTTGAGGCAACCAACTACCACAGCCATCCCAGTGACCTGCCCCAGGTGGAGGACTTGTGGAGGACTTGATCAACATTCCCGCCCCAGTGAGATGAGCAGCACCTCCCCACCTCCTGCTAGCTCGACAGCCCTTCCAAGAGGCCTGTCTGGCAGAGGACAAAGGGCCTGGAACAACACATCTAACAAAGAGAACTGCTGGCTGTGAGAGGAGGGGAGAAACGCAGCAGCAGAATCCATGGAGGGGGGATCGTAGCAGCAGCAGAATCTCAGTGGAAGGGAGAAGTGCAGCAGCAGTAGAATCAGTGGAGGGGAGACCGTAGCAGCAGAGACAGGCAGCACAGCAGCAGAGGGGCATCAGAAAGATCTGATTTCTAAAACTGAGTGTTGGGCTAAGTGGAGCAGACCAAACTGTGGAGCTGAGCCAATTGGAAAACTAAATGGCAGGCTGAGAAAGCTGACCAGAGCAGAGAAAAGGCTGAAAAGACCCGAGCACCAAAGGTCAGAAGGGAGCTGGCAGAGAAAATGACAAGAGGCTGGAGCAGTGAATGATGCAAGTGAAGGCAACAATTAAGCTTGAGGTCCCAATAGGAAGGGAGGGAAGACCCCAGTAGAGAATAGAAATAAACACAGGACAGAAAATAAAAGAAAAATAAATAGGCAAATAATAAGGACAAGAGTGGAACATTAGAAATCAATGAAGAATAGGATTAATAAAGATCAATCAAATAAATTAGGCAAATCTTTAATAATAACGTAGGGAGGAATTGGAGCTCAAAAACTTTAAAAGAAATATAGGGAAGAAAAGGATAGATAAAACTAACAGAATAGTAAGCAAGTTACATAAATAACAAGATAGAAAAACAAGCACATAGACAGAAAAAAGGATATAAAAAATTGGCATAATTACCTAAAACAGATAAGGTAGAAACAAGGCTAAGAGCAAAGCACATCCACCAACCAAAAAAGGGATTTTCAAATTCTAAATTTTTAAACCTTATAACTTTTAAATTTTGAAAACTTTAAATTAACTACTACATTTTTAAACTATTAACTTAAATTTTTTTTCTGGAAAACTGGCAAAATCTTCCATATCCTTAAAGAACAACCAAAATGAAACATTTTAAAACTATTTTCTCTCTTTCTTCAAACATGTATTGAGATAAAATCTACTTTTACATAATTTTTTACCCTTAAAAGAACCAACAAAAAGAAACTAACTTATGGAACAGCTGACTGATACTATTGTAGTATGCAATATCTGTTCCATGTATGTGCTTATGCCCAAAGAACACTCAAATTATACATGTATTAAATGTAAACTATGTGAACTGCTAGAGGAAAAAGTAAGGAATCTAGAGGCAACTCTAGCGAAACTCCAACCTATGTATGAATGCTATGTCCAAAGCGAACCATATAATGAACAAATAACTCCCAGAGGTTTTGAACCTGCTAATAAATGGAGGAAGATAAATGGAGGTATGTCACACATAGAAGGAAACACAGTAATCAAATAAAAAGCAGCATAAAATCTAATAAACTCCTGCTGCTCATCTAACCCAACCAGAAGCAGCCCCATTAAAACTAAGCAATCGATTTCTCCCCCTAAATGAAAATATGCAGGCCCACAACCCCTCCCCAAAGAAAACACACAAAAGAGACACCATCAAATATCTCTAAAAAGTCACATCAATAAACACACAGAGATAAAGAGGAAAGCACGCCAGATTGCACTCCCTAAAAAAGAAAGACAAATGTTGGTGAAAGGAGATTCTATTCTCAAAGGAGCCTTCTGCAGACCAGACATACAATCTAGGGAGGTATGTTGTCTCTGGAGCAAAAATTAAAGAAGTAGCTTGAGAACCTAACCAAAACAATTAGGCCCACAGATTACTACCCTTTCCTCCTCCTCCACTGGGACAAATGACACAACAAAGAACCTAAGTACAATATTGAAAGAACCTAAGTACAATATTTAAGCAACAAGGCAAAAAAGTTAAGAAGCTAGGAGCACAAATACTCCTCCTCAGTACTTCCACGAAAGGCCAATGCCTATTGAGGGGAAAAAGAATTCTAGAAATAAACCACTGGCTAAAGGGTTTACAGAGTCAGCATATTGCCCCCAAGAATCTGGGTCCTCTTTTTACCCACCTCAGAAGGATGGAAGGCTGAGTCAACCTTTAGCCTGTTGAGATTTGAACTGCTAAATTGCAGGCCAGCTGGCAGTCAGCAGAAATAGCCTGCAGTACTACACTCTAACCACTGCACCACCAAGGCTCATACAAAAAAGACAAACTGTAAAAGACAAATCAAAAATTAAAATTAAAATAAGGAAGAAAATGGTAAGAGAACACCTTTCTGACCTTTTTTTAGTAACAGTTTATTTTTATGTTTACAATAATTACATCGTTCATTCATACAGTGTGTCAACTGGATACATATATCTTGTGCTAACAATTGTAATTAGTACTTTTCTTACCAATATAACAATAATCACATGTTCTTTATAAGCCATTATCTCTTATATCTATTACTTTTATAACAGTCTTAACTTATTTCTCTATATATTCATCTACTCAATTTTAACTTGTTTTATTTTCCAACCATTGATAAAATAGATCCCATACCATTCTTCTTTTTCTTTAATTGGCAGTGTTAATCTATTCATCTCTGCACATTCAAATATTTTCTCAATCACTTTTTCTTCTGCTGGTATTTTATCACTTTTCCAGTTCTGAGCAAATACAATCCTAGGTGCTGTTAATACATGAATAATTAAATATGATGGTTGGCATATAAATTAAAAAGAGAGAGAGAAATGAAAAAGATAATGCAATTAATAGATGATCAAGGAAAGACTTGTAATGGAAATGATGAAAAGAAAAAGATAGTACAAAAATATTATGAAAAATTATACAACTAACTGAATATTGATGAAGAAAAAGTTAAACAATGTTTGCAAAGAGCGGAGCTACCCCAAATACTTGAGGACATTCAAATAATGTTAGAAGGGAAAATAACAATGATGGAATTAACTGAGGCATTAAAGAGACAAAATACTGGAAAGGCTCCAGCCCCAGATGGGCTACCAATGGAATTTTACAAGACCCTACAGCAATCTTAAGTATTCTAATGCTTGAAGTGATGAATGAATTCTTGCCAAAAACTAAAATACCCAACTCATGGACAGAGGCTTATGTTACTCTGATACCAAAAGAGGACACTGATCTACAACAAAGTAAAAATTATAGACCTATTTCCCTGCTGAACTCAGATTATAAAATATTCGTCTCAATAATGGCAGAAAGATTTAAGAGATACTTGAATAATTTTATACATGCTGATCAAAATGGATTTCTGCCAAAGTGGCAAATCAAAGACAATATGAGAATAATTCTGAATATTTTGGAATATTATGAAATACATCCTGAGAAACAAATGGCCTTGGTATTTTTAGATGCACAAAAGGCTTTTGATAATGTAAATTGGCAGTTTATGATATTACAAATGGAACAATTGGGTTTTGGTGAAAATTTTCCTAAAGCTATAGAGGCAATATACAGTATTAGAAGCAATCTGCCAAAATAATGATAAATGGAGACTTAACAGATAATATTAATATTAAAAAAGGAACTAGGCAAGGATGCCTGTTGTCACCTCTGCTGTTTGTTTTGACTTTGGAAGTTTTAAATAGAAATGTTAGAGATGATAGTAAAATAAAGGGAATGAAAATAAAAAAGAGGAATACAAGTTAAAAGCGTGTGCAGATGATCTGGTTTTATATTAGAGGAACCATTGAAAACAGCACATAAATTGATAGAAAAGATTGAAGAATATGGACAGGTGGCAGGTTTGAAAATAAAGACAAAATTAAGATTTTTCAAGAATATGGTGGAAAAACAAAGGGAAGAATTAAAAGAGTGATTGAATATCCAGATCACAAATAAAGTTAAATATTTAGAAATACAATTAACAGCAAGATGTGGAACACTCAAAGAAGATAATTATTATATTATCAAACAACAGATTGTGACAGACTTGAAAAAAATGGGAAAATCTACAATAATCTCTAATAGGGAGAATATCTACAATCAAGATGAATATATTACCAAGGATTTTATATTTGTTTCAGACAATACCAATTAAACTAGGGAAAGAATATTTTGAGGTTTTAAAAAAATAATACTGAAGTATATGTCAGGGAAAGAAGGCAAGAATCAAATTAAAATTGTTACAAGATGCCAGAATAAGAGGAGATTTTGGTTTACCCAATTGGGAATTGTATTACCAAGCGCCAACACTGATGTGGGTGAAAGAATGGGTAGTCTTAAGGAATACTAGATTGTTAACATTAGAAGATCATGACCTATTATTGGGATGGCACGCCTTTTTATGGTATAAGGAAAGTAAAACGCATGGGTATTTTAGGAGACACTATATTCATGATGCTTTGTTATTAATATGGGAGAAAATAAGGAAACAACATTACATGAAAATACCAGTCTGGTTGTCAACTATAGAGGCATTTGCATATCCCAATTGTTTATAAAATGGAACATACAGTGAGATATGGTGAAATATTAAAAGGGCGAACTCAAATCTAAACAAGAACTAGAAGAACAAGAAATAGAGATGAATTGGTATTCATATGTGCAAATACATTCTAGATATGATAAAGACAGAAGGACAGAAGGATTTTATAAAGAACTTACTGAATTAGATGGAATTTTGATAGGTACTGATGAGAATGTGATTATATGGATTATATGGATATTTACTTGGAGTAAAATTAGAAGAACAAGTAAAAAAACCAATGATTGCTTGGGGAAAGATTTTTGGATATCGGATAGATTTAGAAAGATTGGCAGAAATTATGGTCTTGAAACTATAAAATAACAATGTCAATAGCATATAAGGAGAATTTGCATAAGATGTTTTACAGGTGGCATTTACCCCCGGCAAAAATAGCAAGGATGTTTAAGAACAAATTGGAGAAATGTTGGAAGTGTCATCAGATACCTGGATCATACTATCACATGTGGTAGACTTCTGTGGAAGCCAACAAGATACTGGATTAAAATTCATACATGGCTGGAAAAAATGACAAAACAGCATATAGACTTGTAACCAGAGATATTTTTATTAGGTATCTTACCTGAAGGATACAGTAGAGAATTGATAAATCTGATTGATATAATCAGATATACTTGATATATCTCCTCGTACTAAATATGGCTAAATTTGACATCATCTTTGTCTGTGAAACATGGCTCAACGCATCTCTCCCCGACTCCATTACAACAATAAGAGACTATCATGTTTACCGATCAGATCGTGAAATCCGTAGAGTAGGAGGTGTTGCTATCTTCTATAAAAAGTCCTTACATCTAAAAAACATCCAAGTTACCCAGGAGCTTGCTCTTCCTGAGACCATCGTCTGTGAACTGTCCTTAAATATCACATTTCGATTCTTACTATGTTACAGAGCCCCTGATTATGACATCAAACATGCAAACAAGCTAAATACACTACTAACATGGGCAGCATCCTGCCCACATGCTTTTATCTTTCTTGGTGACTTCAATTACCTTATAATAACTGGACCCTAAACGAATGTAAAACTGAACCCACACATGCAACCTTCTACAATGCTGTTACAAATCTGGGACTAGAACAATGAGGAACCAACAATACTAGACTTAATAACTGCCTTGATATCATCTTCTGCAATAGTTTGAATTTAATTTATGGAATACAAATTAAAGAACCCTTTTCCAACAGTGACCACAACATGATTGACTTTTGTCTCAACATACGTCCACATAAAAATCACCAAATGACAGAATCCCCAATTATAACTTCAAAAAAGGCACTATGATCTTATAAATAATGATCTCTCATCCCTTGATTGGCAATTTCTATTCACTGGATGCAATACTGTTGAAGACCATTACAACATATTTTTACTTGAAGTCAAGAGTCATCAAACTATATGTACCAATAACAACTTCCAAAACCAGAAAAAACAAATTACCCATAACAATAAGGAAGCTTCAATCCAAAAAGAAATCACTTTGGCAGAAAAACAAATCTGGTCACGTTGCCAACTTCAAAAGTCTATACAAAAATTTATGCCACCAGATAAAGACTGAATGCACCAATTATCACATTAAACAAGAGGAAAACCTTCTACGTACAAATTCCACCCGCGCTTTCTACAATTTTGTAAACAACAAACTAAAAGACTCAAGGTCCATCCCACCCTTGAAAGGACCAAATGGTAAAGACTGCAACGACGACACCATTAAAGCCAACCTCTTTAATGCATTCTTTGGCTCAGTATTTGTAAACAACAATGGATTATGCCCAGTATTTCCTAGTCGAACCACAGATGACTACAATGATCCAATACATATAGATTTCACAGAAGACAATGTTGAAAAAGCACTACGCAATCTAAAACCATCTCTATCTATTGGATCAGATGGAATATGTGCCTACTTCTTAAAAAAGCTATCCACTGCTATAGCTGAACCACTAAGCATAATCTTTGAAAAATCTTTCAGGACCAGCTCCTTGCCAAACCTATGATCTCAAACCACGGTCATCCCCATCTTCAAAAAAGGACCCCAGCCTAGTTGAAAATTACAGACCAATCTCTATGCTGCGTCACCTGTAAAGTCATGGAATCAATTATTAACCAATCCATTATCCTCCACTTAGAGACAAACAACTTACTCTCTAATAAACAATTTGCTTTCAGAAAAAAACTATCCTGTAATCTGCAACTCTTACACTGCAAAAACATATGGACTACACAACTTGATCAGGGCAAAGGTCCTATCAAATTCTGTACCTGTCAACAGTGGTGTCCCCCAGGGCAGTGTTCTAGGACCAACTCTCTTCATACTCTACATAAATGATCTCTGTGATCATATTAAAAGCAACTGCGTTCTCTTCGCTGATGATGTAAAGCTATTCAACACCACAGACAATACTGCTACCCTTCAAAAAAACCTCAACTATGTATCAGAATGGTCAAACAAATGGCAACTTCAAATCTCAACAAATAAATGCTCTGTCTTACATATTGGCAAAAAAAAAATCAGCAAATAAAATACAAGCTGAATAGTCAAGACCTTATTGATGATCCAAACTCTGTAAAGGATCTTGGAGTACTCCTCTCTAATGATCTAAGTGCTAGAGCCCACTGTAACTACATAGCCAAAAAGGCATTAAGAGTTGTTAACCTAATCCTATGGAGCTTTTTCTCTGGTAATATCACACTAATAACTACAGCATTCAAAACATTTGCTAGAACAATACTCGAATACAGCTCATCAGTCTGGAACCCACATTACGTATCTGATATTAACACAGTTGAGAAAGTCCAGAAATATTTCACAAGAGTTCTCCACTCCTCTACTCATTGCAGAATACCTTATGCCACCAGACTTGAAATTCTAAAAAACCTAGAACTACACCACCTTTGGTCCAATCTAAGTATAGTATATAAAATCATACATTGCAATGTCCTGCCTGTCAATGAATACTTCAGCTTCAACCATAAGAAAAGAAGAGCACACAAGAGATACAAACTCAAGGTAAACCACACCAAACTTGATTGCAGGAAATACGACTTCAGTAACAGAGTGGTAAATGTCTGGAATACTCTACCTGACTCTGTAGTTTCTTCCCCAAACCTCAAAAACTTTAACCTTAGACTTTCTACTATTGACCTCACCCCTTTCCTAAGAGGTCTGTAGGGGGCGGGCATAAGTGCACCAACGTGCCTGCCGTCCCTGTCCTATTGTTTCTTTTTTCTTTTTCTTATTTTTCCTATATCCATTTCATGTATCCATAACTATGTTTCTACTTATACCTGTTATGTTATAATTGCCTGCCAAGATAAATAAATAAATAAAAATAAATGAATTATAAATGTTTTAACAGCAGCTAGAATTGTATTTGCCAAAAATTCGAAAAGTGAAAAAATTCCAATAGAAGAGGAGGTGATTAAGAAAATAATGGAATGTGCAGAAATGAGTCAATTGACATTAGCAATGAGAGAGCAAGAAGATAAAGAATATTATAAAATTTGGGATTTATTTTATCAACGGCTAAATAAGAAAATAGGGAAATATAATATGATATAAATATAACATAATGGTAAAGATAAGACAATGTAATGATATGTTATAACTGATTACAATAAAATGAATAATATTATGAACTATGTTTTGTAAAAGTTGAGATTTGCTTGAAAAGGATGACGTGAGTTTATAATTAAAGTCTAATAAGACCTTAACGATAATATAATATAATATGCACAGTTGATCTATATAATATGAATTTGAATTTTAATTTGGAAGGGAAAGACTGTTGATATTGTGCAGAAAAGATATGTACCAACCGACACACTGTACAATGGAAAGATGGTTTTATTTAATGTTTTATGTTTGTATTTGTTAAAATAAATAAAAAACCTTTAAAAATTTAAATATATTTCTTCTTTGCTGTAACATTCAGGTACCACCCCTAATAAAAATAATCCAGGTTTCTAATCTATATATTGCTTTATCATTTTTTCCAACCATTTGTGTACTTTTGTCCAATATCTTTTAGCTTCTACGCATGTCCACTACATATGGTAGTATGTTCCTGGTGTCTGGTGGCATTTCCAACATTTGGCTGATTTGTCTTTAAACATCTTTGTCAGTTTTGCTGGTGCAAGGTGCCATCTATAAAACATCTTGTACATATTTTCTTTATATGCTGTCGATATTGTTAATTTATGATTTCTTTCCCATGGCTTCTGCCATTTATCTAGTGCTATTGTATACCAAAAGTTTTTCGCCCATGCTATCATCGTTTCCTTTACTTGCTGTTCTTCTAGTTTTACACCTCGTAAATAACAGTACAATTCTTTTATCAGCTTGTCTTCCATTCTTGTTAATATTTTATCCAATTCTGTCAGCCCCCTATGGATACCTTCAGCTTTGATATATTTTTCATATTTGATTGTATTTGCATGTATGAATTCCAATGCATATCAATCCCTTGTTCATTCAATTCTTGTTTGGTTTTGAGCTCACCCTTTTCATTCAGTATATACTTATATCTAACAAAAGTTCCCATTTTACTGATATTTGGGTGTACAAGTGCTTCCATTGTTCATAATCAGACTGGGATTTTCAAGTAATGTTGTTCTCTAATTTTTTCCCATACTAACAATAAAGCATTCCTAACAAAGTGTCTTCGAAAATAACCATGTATCTTTCTTCTCCAGTACCATAGAAATGCATGCCAATCCAATTGCAAATCATTTGCCTCCAGTGTCAACAACCTTGTGTTTCTTAACATAGCCAATTCAAGTTAGTACTGTGGCCTGATAGTATATTTCCCAGTTAGATAACCCAAACCCTCCTCTGATTCTTGCATCCTGTAACATTTTGAGATTAATTCTTGCTTTCTTCCCTTGTCATATATATTTCAAAACTATTTTGTTAATATCTTCAAAGTATTTTTTCTCCAGTTTTATTGGAATTGTTTGAAACAGATACATAATATATGAATATAATATATTCAACTTAATTGTTGCAATTCTTCTTATTAATGATAATTGCATATTCCCCCATTTTTCCTGTCTTAATTTGTTGTTTTAATTTATAATAATTATCTTCCTTAATTGTTCCACATCTGGCCATTAACTGGATCCCTAGATATTTCTTTGCAATCTGAATATCTTTGAATTTCTGTGCAATCTGAATATCTAATCTCTCCATTAACTCTTTTTTCTGTTCCTCTATCATATTTTTTTTACCAAAATCTTATTTCCCTTTATTTATTTTCAATCTTGCCACTTTTCCATATTCCTCTATCTTATTTATCAACTTAGGTTCTGTTCCTAATGGTTCTTCTAATATAAAAACCAAGTCCTCTGCAAATGCCTGTAATTTGTATTGCTCCGTTCTTATTTACATCCCTTTTATTTCCTTATCTTTCCTAATATTTCTATTTAACACTTCTAATGTTAATACAAATAGTAATGACGACAAGGGACACCTTGCTTTGTTCCCTTCTTAATGTTAATTTTTTCAGTCAATTCTCCATTTACCTTCACCTTTGCATATTGTTTGTAATATAATGTCTTAATCATTTTAATAAACCTTTCCCCAAAGTCAATTTTCTCCATTTGTGCCAGCATAAACTGCCAATTCATGTTATCAAAAGCCTTCTGTGCATCTAGGAATATCAATGCCATCTGTTTCTCTGGATGCACTTCATAGTATTCCAAAGTGTTGAGGATTATTCTTATATTGTCTTTTATTTGTCTCTTGGGTAGAAACCCATTTTGGTCTGGGTGTATAAATTGGTTTAAAAATCTCTTTAGTCATTCTGCCATTATTGAGGCAAATATTTTGTAATCTGAGTTCAACAATGATATTGGTCTATAAGTCAGTATCTTCTTTCGGTATAAGAGTAATTTAAGCTTCTATCCATGAATTAGGTATTTTCGCCTCCATCAGTACTTTATTTGCTACTTCTAACAATATATTACTCAGGGAATCCTGCAGGGTTTTATACATTTCTGCTGGTAAACCATCCGGTCCTGGTGCTTTCCCATTGTTTTTAATTGCTTATGTTAATTCCATCATTGTAATTTTTCCCTTCAACATTGTTTTGATTTCTTCTGGTACTTTAGGTAGTTCTCTTTTTTAAAGTATTCTTTAATTTCTCCTCCTCCCACTTGTTCTTGTTCATATAGATCCCCATAATATTTTTGAACTATCTCCTTTTTTCTCTTAATTTCTATAGCAAAAGTTATCTTTATCATCTGTTAGTTGGGAAATCTATCTCTCTTTTCCTTCTCTTTCTTCAATCTATATGCTAGCCACAATCCTAGTTTATTTGCATTTTCAAAAAAGTTTTGTTTAGAACTTTTTTATTTTTTGTGCTAGTCCTTTGTTATTATTTCCATTTTATGCTTTGTTAGATTCATTTTGTTTTGAATGTCCTTTCTTTGTGGGTTTCTTTGAAGTTCCTTCTCCAGCTTTTTATATTCTTCTTTGAGTACTTTTTGTGCCTGTATTTTCTTTCCTGTATATATTATAGTTAGTCCTCTAATGTATGTTTTTGTTATATCCCACATGCTTTGTAATGAGATTTCTTCTTTTCTGTTTTCATCAAAGGAATATTCCAATTCTTTCCCCATATATTTAATGTACTCCTTTTCTCTTAATATTAAATTGTCCATTGTTTATTGTAACCTCTTTTTTTTGTCCCTTCCATATTACTTTAATCGAGTTATGGTCTGCCCATGTGCTTGTTTCAATACTTATTTCTTGTATGTTAGAAATTAGATCTGTTCATAGCCACATCATGTCAGTCCTGGACCAGGACAAATGTCTATTCGAATAGAATATATTGTTTGTTTTTTGGGTGTATTTCTCTCAATGCATCTTGGATTGCTAACTCTTCCGTCATCTTGAAGAAAGATTTTGGTAATGTTTTCCTGTTCTTTTTGTTTGTCTTTTGTGTTTTACAGTCCATTTCAGCATCCACTATTGTATTAAAGTCTCATAGGATGCATATACTTTTATATTCTAGTTCCATTATTTTCTTGTGTAATTTATCACCACGAATAATGTCTGTTTATAATTCATCGTTATTTCCACCATTAACACCCTCCCTTCATCATCTTGATATATTTGTTTAGCTTTTATTGTATCTTTAATGTATAGTGCTACTCCTCTTTTACTTTGTTGTGCCAGGGTGGTGTATAATTTCCCATTTTTAGGATAGTCCAATATTTTATTGTGTTGTTTTTGATGTGCATCTCTTGGAAACAAATTATATCCAATTTTAATTTCTCTAATTTATTAAAATTCCTTTTTCTTTTTATTGCCAAATTCAGTCCATTTATATTTATTGACATAAATTTTATTTTCTCTTCCATGTTTTTATTTTTAATAAGGTTTTGTTGCTCTTGTTGCTCTTATCTCCCTTGCTTCCTTCAGTTTTACTTCTCTTACCACTCTTTCTTCTTGTTCTCTTTCCTCTCCTCTTTGTCTTCTATTCCTCTCTCCTGTGGCTTCCTCTCTTTGTTTAATTTCTTCTATTTCCCCCACTCTCTCTCCTTCTTGCTCTCTGAAATAGTGGTCATAAAATTGCTCCGCTTTCTCTATTGAATCTAGCCTGTGTCTCTGTTCATGCCATGTCACCATTATTTCCTCTGGTATCAGCCATCTAAAATTAATCCCTCTTTTAATTAAACATTTTGTCAAGAATTGATATTCCCTTCTTAGATCTCTAACGCTTCTTGGTATTTGCTTCAGAACTGTTCTCGCCTTCTTTCTATATTTCAATGTATTGTCTCTTGCTTTCTATAGTCTATTCTTGTGGCTTTTTTTGTGAATCTAACATGTACCTCCCTTGGTAACTTGTTCCTCAGTGCATATCTGGTCTGTACTCTAAATATTTCATCTATATATGCCATTACTTTTCCTTTTGTCGCTTCCAAGGCCCCTGCCAGCAAGTCTGCCATTATTTCTGCTAGATTTTCCTCCGTTTCTTCTTCAGTGTTTTGAAATCTTAAATAATAATCAGTGCGATCCATGTCCAACAAAATATTTTTTTCTCCTTACTTTGGTCTGCTAGTGTCAGTCTATAGTCCATTTCTCCTACTCTTTTTTCTGTTATATCTGCTCTCTATTTTTCCCGTACCTTCCTCATTTTTCATCATCAATTGCTAAATGTTCTCTACCTATCTGACCTTAATAAATATAAATCATCAGAACCTGATGGATTACATCCCAGAGTTCTGATGGAGCTGTCAGATATTATCTCTGAACCATTGTACCAAATCTTTCAAAAATCCTGGAGCACAGGGGAAGTACCTGAGGATTGGAAAAGGGCTAACGTCACCACTAAGTGGATTTGTAGCTGGTTGACAAACCATATTCAATGAGTAGTCCTTATTGGTACTATGTCTACATGGAGAGAAGTAAGCAGTGGGGTACCCCAAGTCTCTGTTTAGGCCCAGTACTCTTCAATATTTTTATAAATGAATTAGATGAGGGAATAGAAGGGAAACTCATCAAATTTGCAATGATACTAAATTGGCAGGAATAGCCAACACCACAGAAGACAAGTTCCAGATTCAAAAAGATCTTTACAAACTTGATCAATGGGCCCTATCCAACAAAATGAAATTTAATGTGGAGAAAAGCAAGGTTTTACACCTGGGTAGGAAAAATCAAATGTACAAGTACAGGTTAGGTGAGACCTGGCTCAAAAACAATAACTGTGAGAGTGATCTTGGAGACATGATAGCAGTCTTCCAATATTTGAAGGGCTGCCACAGAGAGAAGGGGGTCAAACTATTTCCTAAAGTGCCTATAGGCCAGACAAGGAATAATGGATGGAAACTGAACAAGGAGAGATTTAACCTGGAAATAAGGAGAAACTTTCTGACAGTGAGAACAATCAACCAATGGAACACCTTGCCTTCAGAAGTTGTGGGAGTGCCATCACTTGAGACCTTCAAGAAGAGATAGGACTGCCATTTGTCAGAAATGGTGTAGGGTATCCCACTTGTGCGGGGGTTGGACTAGATGACCTATAAGGTCCCTTCCAACTCTGGTTATCTGTTATCTGAATATGAACCAGCAATATACAGCAGCAGCCAAAAAAGCTAATACAATCTTGGGTTGTATAAACAGAGGGCATAGAATCAAGATCACATGAAGTATTGTGCCACTTTACAAAACCCTACCCTAGTAAGACCACTCCTGGAATACCGCAACCAATTTTGGTCATCATACTGTAAAAAAGATGTTGAGACTTTGGAAAAACGTTCAGAGAAGAGCAACTAAGATGATCAAAGGCCTGGAGACTAAACCATATGAAGAATGCTGCAGGCTTTGGATCTGGCTAGTCTAAAGAAAAGAAGAATTAGGGGTGACATAATAGCACTATTCCAGTATTTGAGGGGCTGCCACAAAGAAGAGGGAGTCAAATTATTCTCCAAAGGGCAGGAGAAGAAACAATGGTTGGAAACGAATCGAAGAGAGAACCTAGAATTAAGGAGAAACTTTATAACAGTGAGGACAATTAACCAGTGGAACAGCTTGCCTCCAAAAATTGTGGGTGTTCCATCATGATTTTAAGAAGAGACTGGACAGTCACTTGTTTGAAATGGAGGCTGGACCAGAAGACCTCCAAGGTCCTTTCCAGCTTCTATTCTATTCTGTTCTGTTCTGTTCTGTTCTGTTCTGTTCTGTTCTGTTCTGTTCTATTCTATTCTATTCTATTCTATTCTATTCTATTCTATTCTATTCTACTCTACTCTACTCTACTCTACTCTACTCTACTCTGTTTTCTGATTGCTGTTCATGGATACACTCTGCTTGGCTTTTGCCTATTTGTCTTACATGGCAATCCTTATACTGTATATTGTAAATTACTCCAGGCAGGCAAACATGCAGTAAATATGAGTAGATTAATTCTGTTCTAGTTAAGAAAAGAATCCCATCATTGTTTCTCATTTATGATGAAAAGCATGATGTGCAGGAGCAATTCATCTTGAATGTGGGTGATACACAGTTCACTTTTTTTTCTCTGTAAATGCATTCACCTTATTCATGGAAACTATTAGCAATGGATATTTATGTCTGTAGGGGACAAATATGTGCAGAGAGGGAGAGAGCAAAAAGACATATTTTAATTGTAAGTTAAGGTATTAAGAACATTCAGTGATTTTGACTGAAATATTTCAAAATTGCAAAAAGCGATAACTATATATTTTAATGATTTTAGATTGCAGTAATATTAGATTAATGAAGCATCTTGAAACTTTTAAAAGAAGAGTTAAGGGGCTATTTTTGTCAGTTTGAAAAAAATACTAAGGTACATTGAAAATTGGATGAATAGGGATCAATAAATTATAGGGTCTTTAGTCCTATATACAGGATGAAAAGACCTCTTCCATTGAAATTCTTGGTATTAGTTCAATGTTTATGCAACCTAGAAATGAAGAAAATAATCATTGTAAATAGAACTTTGGCAGCTGGCTTAATTCCACTATTTCTACCAACAAGCATTAATTTAGGACAAAATGCTTTATAATAGTATAAGAATTTCCAGGACCCAAATTGTTTCAGATCCAGAAAAAAATCATTCTGAAAAGGCTTTCCATAGAAAATGGGATTTCTCTCTCTCCCTTTCCTTGTGGTTTCTTAATTTTTTAGATTATTTTGTGTCTGAATTATTTAGAAAATATATGTATACACACATGAATATTTTTTGTTCTTGCTTTAGAATAAGCTTTAATGGTCAATCAAATTTCATTGGAAAAGTAAGGGTACTCTGGTTATTTAAATTTCAGTGAATCATGTAGTAATTATGAATGAACACTGAATTTTGATTATTGTCAGATATTCATAACATTTATTTTACAACATCTCATGGTAAATGTTATATTAATACTATTTTAAAGACCTAAATGGTGAAATGTGAGATTTTGTTCTTATATATGTTGCATATTCAATTATATGTATTGAAAATTTATTGAAAATATTCAATGGTTTAATTTTTAAAGCAAGCTGCTTGACTTCCATTAATATAAATATAAATTTATGTTTATTAGCATGACTCTATACATCACTGCTTATTTTATCATTTGTAGACAGAGTGAATAGTATTGTGATGCCTGTACTCATTTAATATGTAATTAGTTGATATATTAATTTAATTCATGTATTGTATTAGTTTAGTTAATTTTTCACTTATTTTACACACCCATCCACCCACACCCGCACACACATATAAATAAAATATCTCTATTTATTTAGTAAACCAATTAAACATCTGAGGAGTTGTAGATAATGGACTATGGTTTTAGGCAGTATAATTTCAGAATTATGGCTATCAAAGGAAGGAACTGATATTTCTTATCATCAAAAGATATATTTCTTTCTTTTTTTCCTTCCTTCTTTCCTTCCTTTCTTCCCTCCTCCATTTTTTTCCTTATTAGCTAGCTATTATCTATCTGTCTACCTACCTACCTATCTTTATATTATGAAGTATTAAATATTAACTACTTTTCCCTAAATGTTTCATTTAATTAATTTCAGTTCATCTTATCTTTCTAGGACTGCACAGTACATGAAACTGAGAACAAAATTCTGCATGTGGTAAGTGGCATTTATTGCATCATCATAGATATTAATAGCGAACTCAGGTGTCTAAATGTTAATCCTTATGTAGGCAAAAGCTCTTGGGTCATCTATACAGTCTACTTACATTCTAAGCTTTATTCTACACCAGGGATATAGAATATCTTAAACTACCTTTTGGAGCTCTTTTATTTTAAGACTGGTATAAGTTGTTTTTCTTTTCTATAGCAAGAACTGTAGTTCATCTTATGGTCTATAAGATGTGTACTTTTATCTATCCATATTATGCTTCCACCATATATTTCTTCATTTTTCAGAAAACTGTGTCCTATATCAGTTTTTCATTCTACCATTGCACCTAGCTATAGCATTTGAAGATTTATTTAGTTGACATGCAGTCATTCAGTCCCTAGTCATCTCATGGCTAACTATTATAATGCACTCTACATGTGGCTACCCTTGAAGAGCATTCAGAAGCTACAGCTGGTGCAGAGTGCAGCAGAGAGGATAGTTTGATGCGGGCGGGGCAAGAATGGCCCTGGTAATACCACTGCTCCGTAAGCTGCATTGGTTGCCAGTGTGCTTCTGAGTGCAATTCAAGATGTTGGTGATCACTTTTAAAGCCCTTCATGGCGTGGGTCCAGGTTACTTGAGGGACCATTATAACCCATTGGGATTGGCCTGTACCACTCTTGCTGGTCGAGGAAGCATGCTGCAGGACCCATCAACCCGATCACCCAGCTGGCGGGGTCCAGAAGGGGGGCCTTCTCTGCTATTGCTCATGCCCTCTGGAATATCTTGCCTCCCAATGTGAGGTTGGCCCCCAACCCTCCTATCTTTTTGTAAAGGCCTAAAAATGTTCTGCCAGTCAGCTTGGGGCCCTAGTGGGGGAACAGCACAATGGAGATTCCATCCCCCCAGTTCTGACCCAAACCCTTTCCCAATAAAACAAACATGAATCAAAGGGAACAGAAACCTTTTAATGATTCTTACGCATCCCCCGGTTAAAAGGCTGCTGCAAACTAATTAACTTTGATAAGCATGAGCCTTGCCAAAACTGTCCGAGGCTGCCAAGAACAGGTTACCTAGAAATATTTTACAACACGAGTCTTCAAATACCAACTAAGATACTACAATGTCCACAAGGCTCGAGTTTCAAAACGTCTTTGCTTCATGCAAAGTATGTCCAATTCACAGCTGGCTTTTATCTTCTTGAAGGAGGGGCCATTACCTTGCAGCCTTACTTCCGAGTCACCCGTGCTGCTGCAGCTCCTCTTTTCTGCGAGTAGCCCTGCGTGCACGTGCACTTGGCACAGGCTCCTCGGGAACCTCCTCGTTGCTGCTGCCAGCCCCCACAATCTCTGAAGGCAGCAGTCCACTCCCTAATGGTCCTGGCCCCTCATCTGAGTCCTCGCTCTCCTCAACCATTTGCACCTGCTGCCAACTAACCATAACACCCCCACTCCACCACCATCCTCCCCATGTGTCTTTGGTTTTAATGTTTAATTTTAACTTTTTATTTTTTAACTTAGATGTAACTGTAAGCCACCCAGAGTTACCTCATGGTAAGATAGGTGGCCAATAAATTTTATGAATAAATAAACCAACAGGCTGTAGTGTGTACGTTTGCAGCAAACTAGTTTCATTTCCCTATTTGCTCTTACTGGGGTTGTGTGCTTTTACAATTTTTATATGATTAGGTCAGCTGTTAGAAGATCATTAGCATTACCAATTTAACAATGTGTTATTAAATAATACCAGTATATATGTACGGAAAAAATCTGGATTGTATTTGTTGTTATGGTTGTAAAATAAGCTTGTGTATATGTGTATTCATCAGCCATATATTTGCTAATGCTCCAGAAACGGAAAGAAGAGAACCCCCCCCCAATCTCTAAATATTGTTTTGAATTTTTTATCTGATTGATTATTTTATCATAATCTTATAAGAGAGTAAAATTGTATCTTTTAACTATTATGCCCAAGGTTTGCTGTGTTAGAATTAAAATTTCTTGGTTAATATACTTATTTTTTTTTCCTAGTGTAAGACTCTATCTGGTGTCTGTGATCATATAATTTCACTTTCATCTGATCCTCTCGTGTCTCAATCTGCTCACCTGGAAGTGATTCAGCTAGCAAACATCAAGCCAAGTGAAGGGCTGGTAAGATGTACACAGTTAATCAAAACTTCACCCAGGATGGAAGAAATACATTTTCTGAATAAAATGTTTATTTGGCATATCTACCCTTTGCTGCAAAACTGTATGAAGCAGTCAGATACACCATGGTCAGTATTGCATGTTAACGGTTATTTTATAAAATCCTTAAGAAAATAATATCAATTGAAATTATCTTTAAAGTACTTCAGTGGATTGTATTCCCGCAGTTTTCTAGAATTGGTTTTCAAGTTTAAATTACAGAATAATGTAAACTTTATTGTGTCTCTGACTGATAATATATTCATAATAACTATATCATATATTATATAATACTTGTGAAGTATTCTAATACTTGAAGAAATAATCCTAATTAATTTATGAAAATGCCTTCGATATAGTCCCGTTACAAGTCTGCTTATCCAAATATATTTGTATTATTAATACTGTTTTCCCCAAATGTTGTTGGTTTAATTTCCTCACAGTTATGCTCTGTAAATTTGTTATAAAACAAAGAATAACACTTTTAATTTTTTTGGATATGTATTTGGTTTCACCTAAAATACTTGAAATCCTGAAATTATTATTTTTTAAATTTTACAATATCCTTTGCACTCAATCTCACCTTCAATCTGCCTTCTACTGTGCTATTTTGTAGTCCCTTGTTCTAGATCTTGTATTTGTCTGAATGTCATAGTAGCATATTAAAGTCATTTTCTATTCTACCATCTGTAATTTATTCCATGTCCCATGTCATAATCTGATTAAAATGTTTGTACTTTCATAATTCATTGGATGCTTGTACAGCTTCCCTACTCCAGTCTATCCTTTTAGAAATGCTTTTTATGACATGACCAAATTTTCTTTTTAATTGTAAAAATACCCCCCCCCCCATTTTTGCCAAAGATTCCTCTTTTTACTGGTTTAGATTTTAAGACTGTTCCTATGCAGAAATACTTATTAACAGTTTGGTTGTAGTATATATAGTACAATAAAACCAATTCTTTAAGTACAAAAAAGAAAATATCAGAATGAATTTTCAGATTTTTAAAAAAATGAGCTCATCTTTTTCAAATGAATTCTGTAAATTATTTTGAGTAGTGGTCATTTTGTCTATTTCTTGCTGAAACATATTATTTTGGAATCAAATAGAAAGTTGTTTTTATTAGCCTAGAAATGGAAAATATTTTATATATGACGTTTACAAAAATTACATGATGTTAAAAATAATTAGAATGAAAAGATAATTATTCAAATTTTCTTATAATTATTATTGATACTTGATGTTTTAAAATATCTTTTGGCATTTTTGACATAGGAAGTACAAACAAAGGAGCTGTGTAATCAAGTTTCACATAGAGTTTTGTTTTCCTGGAGATTTCTGTAACAAATTGCTGTCAACTTGGAAGTTCCGATAATGGTAGAGAAATAAGTTACAAAAAAATACAATGTAAGGAAGATATAGTAAGGAATATAGATAAAATTTCTTAATATAAGGGAAGAATAACAGTTTCAGAAATGGAGGCAAATGAAATTAGCGTTATGGTTGATGTTTCACTTGGACCAAATAGTAAATGGTAATGGCAAGAAGGAAAGGATAGCAAAGGGAACAAATTGCTCAAGCCATATTAAAAAAATCAATTACAATTTGGTTTCAATTGTGTGGTATATTATTCTACTGCTATAATTCCTACCAATATTATTGCAACATCAATGTAAGGATTAAGGCTTTAAATAGTTCTCAGGGCAGAGATGACCGTAGAGATACAACAACCATTTCAAGGCCACCAAGAACTACACCAAGTATCCATTAATGGGTGAGGAAGAAATCATGATTTTAAAAAAGGAATCAAGTTAAGTGGTCAAGGAAATATGAGATTTACTGCCAAGTCCAAGTTGAAAAACTTGATAGTTAGGTCATTTTGAACTTGGTTGATATATTAAAATAAATTGGATATTTTTGTTGAATACAACTGGTATTGAATGTGCTATGTATATTGACTATATATTATCTGCAAATATTTTAACAATTCATAAGCAGGATACAAAACCTTTTGTATTAGATCTTGGTAGAATTTTTAAGAAATAATCATGGAAGTGTTGGGTGGAGAATCTTTCAAGATTCCTTATATGTAATCAATTCATAGAAATTTTCCATCAGCTGGGTAAAGATGTAAATATCTGTAGGAGAAGATTTTGTGTCACTGGTTTTATGATAAAGTGTTGAGCTTCTGAAAAGAATAATGTTGTTTGGTTACTTGATAAAGCAGGTGCTTACTGATGCAATGAGTTCCCTGTTCATTCTCATATGTGTGAAATAATAGGGATTGCAAATAAATTTTTATATACTTCAGCTGAGCCACTCATTGGCAATCTTTCCATCAGGACATATATGCCACATTCATTGCATATGTGTGAATGCCTGTAAAGACACATACACTTTGTTTTGACATTTATATGTCTTAAATTTTGGGTTTGTGTCTTTTAAAGAGTTGTATTAAGTATCATAGTCTAATTTATTTTAAGTTGACAGAATTTTTTAACTTTTTAAAATCATTGTAATACATTTTAATAATTAGCTATGGTGAAATATTTTATATTTAAGCATACCTTTAAAATGTTTAAAAGATTGTTTTCATTATTTTACTAGTAAAATCAATTGTTAGACAAGTTATACAATTAAGTTGAACTTTCATAATGCTAAATATATTGTTTTGATAACCAGTAACAAAATAAAGAATTTTGTAGGATCAGGCAGTGAAATAGGCATATGAATATCATGAGTAATTATGGTTTAAATCTTCCTCCGGTATGAATCTGAGGTGAAACGTGACTTTGAATATCCTAGATTTCTATCTCATCTCTAAATTCCCAGAGTATCCTTTCCTGTGGCCCACAGATGATGCCTTTCAAAGTTAGAAGAATTAGTCACGAGCTCTCTTTCTGTGTGGATGTTTGTTGGTATGGGTATGTATTGGTGTGTGTGTTTGTGTGTGTGTTTATATTTTCTTGCAATATAAAAAATAGTTTTTAAAAATATATATTAATTATTCTGTTCTATTTTTTCATTACCTTAACTTTAAGCATAGTTTTTTTTATAAGTTTTCCCTTCTGTCATTTTGAATGTTATAGAAGTAATGTGTAATGTTACTTTACAACAATATAACATGTTCTTAGGAATTAAGTATTATGCCATAAAATTGATACATACACCAAATGTACTTTGTTATGATATTCAAAGGCATAAGGCTTGTAGAATACATTAGCCAGAGTGTATATGGAGCAAAGCTTTTTCATGAAGGAGATGTATACTTGTTTGTGCCAGAGCACTGTGTCTGTATATTGTTTTTTTTTTAAAAGATTTACAAGGCCATTTATCTCAAAGCACAACTCTGGGTAGTTTACAACAATGAAAATACAAACCAACCCAAACTAGATAAACCCAATCTAGCCCCTCAGCCATCCTTCTTCAAAGCATCCAATGAACAATCTCTTTATTACTATGGAAAAGTTGCTTCTAGATCCTTCTCAATGAGAAGAGGAAGGATGGGACTTAGAGACTTCACTGCCATTGTATCTGACCTGGTGAAACAGGCAGATATATTCAGAAAAAGGTGGTTCCAGTAATATAGGGCTTTAATAATAAACAGCAGCTTAAATTGTTCCTGGAAAGACTGAAACTAGTGAAGCTTATGTCACAGTGGTGCAGCATGGGTGAATCATATGGGTCTGTATGTGTGTGTGTGTGTACATGTGTATAATAGAAAAATGGGGTGAAGGTTAAGGAAAAGACAGGAAACAATGCCTAGAAAAGCATACATATTTGTGAATTGAAAAACAAAACTACACTTATTGAAGAAAATCTGCCATTTATATATTCATTAATTTTGTCAGTTAACAATCCAAAACTTTGAGAATTAAATATATAAATTAATGCTTTCAACATTTGTAACCAACCCACCAGAAAGAAGCATGCAACCATATAAAAAATAGGTGTATTTTTTGGACTGCATATAATTGGTGAATGAAAGGTATCTTAGTCTTATGACACACTGTAGATGCATACTACATCTAATTCCATTGCCTCAAGTTAATTTTCAAATCATTGATATGTATGTCAAAAGAATGTACTCAAAATATTTCTTAGACTCACTGTAGTTAACTGACTTAGAAAATTTATTATTAACTGATTAATATGTCTTCAAAATGGCATTTTGTTACATTACATTGTAGTTCTTTGAAGTCTTCACATTGCAGTACCAAGTAATTCAAAAAATTAAATTTAACTCAATTTAGTTACAATAATTGTAGCATCCCAAAGCATTTCTTTTAAGTCAGCGGTGTCCAACCTTTCCAGCTTGGCAGCCTCACCCATCGCGGGCTGGTGGTGGTGTGAGTGACAGGTGCATGTCCATAGCTACCTTTGAGGAGCGCCGGGCGTCCTCCACTCATTTCAATGTGCTCACGTGCAAAGTTCCCCTCGCACGAGTGATGTGTGTGTGCTTGAGCAGAGCACGCTTGTGCTCATGTGCGAAGCTTCTGTCACGCGAGCAGAAGGTGATCGTGAGTGAAGCTCCATTCATGTGAAAGGAGCTTTGTGCGTGCTTGCTGCCGCTCAGGAACTTCATGTGTGCACACTTGCTCATCTCTCCCGCAGCCCGGTTTCAAACAGGCAGCAGCCTGGTAATAGGCCATAGCCTGAACATTGGAGATCCGTTTTAAGTGAAAAAATTATGATTAATATTTTCTATTAACTTTGAACAATTATTTCAATATTTTATTGAAGCATTATTCAATAAGTAAATTAAGGCTATTGTAGTTATATGAAGTTTTTTGGGAATATCTATAATTTATTTTGCTGATTTCCCTCTTTATATATCTTTATAAATCATGGTCTGGCTCATTTGATATTTCTTTCTCTTTCTTTCCTACTCCCCTCTCCATTTATGTTCTTATTACCATGGAGTGACAACGTAAAGTATTGCTGATTTATTTTTTTCTAAAAGATGGATTTTATATTTCTTTGAAAATATGTTGGTGTTTGTGTGTGAGTATCTCCTTTAATTAGATTGGGTTTTTGAATTCCTAATATTTTAATTTTTAGATGTACTGTTTTTGAAAATACTGTAGCTAGTTTTCTATTTTTAATCATCAAATTTATTTTATTAATAATTGTTTTTGTAACAGTGGCCTTTGAACTATTATCTTACAAGCTCCCTATTATGCCTGTGCAAGTGGTTGTATATGAGCACATGCATAACTTACCACATTTACATACATTTAATTTGTGCAAAACAAAATTACACCCCCACCTCCCATTGCTATGAAACATGTTTTAAAACTAAATATGAAAACACCTACAAGACAGTATTGTGGTTTCCCCCATTTAGATCATTATAAACCAGACATTGTGCAATGATACATGGGCAGAAAGAAAATAGAAAAGATGAAATAGATGTTTACAGTGAAAGAATTTGACTGCTTTTTTTTTCTTCCAGGAGTTCAATATCTGGCAAAGACTGGTTGAAAAGTTTTCTTTAGTTTTCACCCTGCAGGATAAATAAATAAAAATGTATCATTTAATGTCTATGTTCTATTGACTAAAGTGGACTATTTCATGTTAAAATTCACATTTGACATGACAACATAACAGTTGTTTTCTAAAAAATTGCAACAAAATATTTACATAAAATAGGAAGATGAATCTCCATTGCAAATTTTAAAGATTTTGGGGTTATATTTTGCTGCTTAGTGAAAAGAACTAGGTTTAGTAGTAACAAAATATACAGATGGATAGCTTCAAAATCCAGAATGGGACATCTTGCCACAGCCAATTCGCCACAGGACAGCTCACCACAGCCAACTCTCTGCAGAACAATTTAACAATTATTTAATTATTCAAATAATTATTTAATTATTTAAATAATTATTCAATTATTTAAAATAAACATTATTTTAATTTTTCACATTTCATTTTGTCCCTCCTTTTGCTCCTTTCCTTAATTATTCTGTTGCACCATTTCTTTGATATTGGTAGAACTCTTGTCCCACAGCGAGTTGTCCTGTGGCAGGTTGGCTGTGGCTAGTTGTCCCATGATGAGTGGGACAAGGTAAATTGTTATAGATTCCCCAAATTAAAAGCCCATTAAAACTAAATGGAGGGGAAACAAAAAAGAAATTCTCTGTCAAGTCTTGATGCAGGGCAATTATCAAGAAATAATACACCAAACGAAGTTCTGTCAGCAAGAAACCATGTTGCAATTTCCCAAATACTAATTTTTTAAAAAAAAAAATAAGCAAAATGACAGTTTTTATGGATAGAAAATAATATGAAGTTTTAACTATATAATCAAGAGCAAATAATCCTTTATCTTGGAAGCCATTTAAATATTAGTATAAAATAATATGGAGGACAAAAGATTTAAACAAAATGTTATTTATTTTAAGCTAACAAGCTATATCCCCCTAAATTGTCTGTCTAATATAGAACAGAGGTCATTTTCTTCTATTGGATAGTTGCAGTTTAAAAAGTGTAACTGTGTTATGTTAAGACAGAAGAACAAAAGAAGTTGATGATAATAAAGAAATTTTAAAATCCCACAAAGAACAGAGCTAGTTTAAAAAAAACCTCCTTAAAATTAAAGTAGGATAAAAATATATTTAACCAAGATAATTTGATATGTGAAGCTAACTTCTTCAGGAAGACAATTTGACAGAGTTCAGTAAAAGGAAGTATTAGAGTTGTTTATGGAACACACTGAAGTGTTCTTAAAGCAGATTTTAAACAATGTGCAAATTAAGAAAATGGTTAATCATGTTCATCAAAGAACAATTAAAAGTAAATCCATACTTATCATTCAAGCATCTTGTTTATTGAAAAAAGTTTGGAGACTGATTATAATTATGCGCAATTAAATAATACATGGAAATAAATTTTTCAAAGTTTTTTTCCACACCTTTCTTAGAATTCCTCTCCCCCCCCCCTCCCCCCCACCATTAACAGGCAAGTCTATTATACTTGGTCATTTCTATTTACCAGGGGTGTAAAAACACAAATAAATGGATGCTTTAGTTCAATTGATCATAATTATGTTCAACAGAGTAAAACTGGAAATCAGTTTCTTTACCCGGCACCCTAGACTTACCTATCAATTATGCATTCAAAAATATTAAAACCATAGAGAGACAGGCTGGATCTGTCATTTAAGAAATGTATCAATGGGTTCTGTAAAAATTAGACTGGAAAAATATAACCTTACATTTGTATCAGCATGAATTGGAACTATGTTCACTGTAGGCTTTAAATTCATTTGAACATTTGGAAACATTGTAAATTGTAAAGAATACAACATTTTTCAGTAAAGTTCATAGAATTAAGGTATTTTATGATAACTGTTAATTTTAAAAGAAATTTAATCTATTGAGAATTTTACTAAAGTTCAGTGTTGAATTATATATATATCAGCTGATTATACATCAATTTCATACAGTTCTTGAATCATTTATAACTCTGCAAAATAAATGCTTACATAGAAACTTTTTTATTGATTCTGTTAGTACTGTAAGTAAATAGTTCAATGATTATGATTTGAAATGCTTTATAATAATTATCTATTTTTTTGTTACACTCAGCATATATTTCACTGAACATGTTTATTAAAATATTATATGTTAAATCCTCTGAAATCAGTACATGCTTCTTATTTTATTGACGAAGAATTGACCCATTTTTTATCATGAAAAGGTGGCCTTACCTTTTACAATCTTTCCCCATTTTCTTTCATGGTGACTTCTTGAAACTTTGGATTTTAAAAAATGTTAAGATATCTCTTCAAATAATTATAAAAAATCCTATATAGCTTCCTGTTACCATGAAACCATATGTTGTGCAGTATAAAACGATTGACACATCTGAGAGTATGCCTGATTTGATTCAGTACACATCTGGATTTGCCCAATATTTTTGATTGCCTTTATGGTTACAACCTATAGATTGTACTTATAAAAGTGAGACTATGCATCCAGCTCCAGGATAGTAGACATGAACATGCTGCCATATGGAATTATTTTAAATAATTTTATGGTTCATTACAGTTGTTGCTTGAAGATTGAGAATATGCTTCATATCATACAAATCTAAGTCAGATGATAAATCATTACAAACAAATGAATAACATCCAAAGAGAGTTGCTACAAAATTTAAAATAATTTACATCTAATATATTTTGATCTTGGGTGTTTTTTGAGGAATGGGATGGAATCACTTTTTAAAATTTATTCAGAGTACTATTCTATTGTATCACTCAACTGTTTTTAGATAATTTTAGATAGATGAGAAATGTATTTTGGATGATAGAATGGAAAGACTTTTCAAATTCTTTCCCATGATGTCTTTTTCTTAGGGTATGTACATTAAATCTACATATGATGGTCTCCATGTAATTACTGGAACAACAGAAAATGTAAGTATTGATAATACGTTTTCTTTGAGCTCCAAATTTAACTTTAGATTAATTTATCCCTGTGATTGCCTATCTTAATTGCAAAGGATCAGGAATATGTTATGACGCTTATTCATCCATAGTTCACCCTATGGACACTCTACTGTAATAATTTATATAATAGCAACCCTAAATATACAGTGCTGTAGTTGGAATTTCAGAAACTCTCCAGCTCTCATCCAAATTCACTTGTGCAGTTCAAATAATACAAAACAGGTTGGTTTGACATTAATTTATGCATAAAACATGACAAACTGTTCCTTCACTCCCATACCACACACTGGGAAATAACAATATTTAATTTGTAAGGGCTTACTGTGTCATGTAAATGTACCACACTCGAAACTTCCAGTGGGAATAAACAATGGAGGGGTCTCTAGCTTAGGTTAAATTTATGACAATGTTCTTTTCCACAAGTTACTTTTGCACTAAATTCACACAGTACATAGTAAATCCTATGACTGCTGACCAATCCATAGACTTGAAGGAACAAATAGGTCACTGCACATAAGTATGTGCATTGATAAATCTGGCTTGTTATATGATACGTTATGAACATTGTCTTCTTAAAATAATGATCATACATTTCAATTTTGATAAAGGCCTAACATCTCTAAATATAAACCATTTTAACAATCATCTTAATAGCCATCATATGGTTTATTTTTTTTAATGGAAGGTTTAAATATTTATTTCCAGCTTACCAAAACTAGAAGGCTCCCCATCCCTGTATAATTGTACACATGGATAATTTAACTGAATAGATGTAAGTCAGAGTTAAAGCTTGCTGCTACAGTTGTCTCACCTTTTCATATTATTTGAATCATCATGAGTAGTTGAGAGAGCTACTAATGCTCCATTTTTAGTCAGCACAATACACATGAATGCCCAATCTAGTTTTCTTTTCTGTTGGTTGATATTATTTGATTAACATTTCTCTTAGAGTAGAAATGATATTAGATCAAGTTATAGATTAACAGAGTTGGAAGGGACCTTGTAGGTCCTCTAGTCCAACAGGGAGTTGGACTAGATGACCTATGCCCAAGCAGGAGACCCTACACCATTTCTGACAAATGGCAGTCCAATCTCTTCTTGAAAGCTTCCAGTAATAAAGCTTCCACAACTTCCGAAGGCATGCTGTTCCATTGGTTGATTGTTCTCAAATTATCTGGGTTACTCATTCATACACATTACATGAGTGATCCAATGGGTGTATATGAAATTAAACAAAACTGATTGAGTTCAAAGCTAAATGGGGCTGTACAGAATTGCAAATATGTGTATGAATATGAGTTTATAGAAGAATCTCATCAATTGTTAGCTTTGTTTGTTTTTCTTTTGAATCAGTATATTTTACCAGTATGACGAATCCTTGACTAAAGGATATGTTTATTACTTCTTAAACTGCTAAATTCTATATTAGCAACATGTTTACATGAACAGTTGTTAGAAAGATATTCTCAGCATCTTTTAAAATATACGTAACATTTAAGATATCCACCAATCTTGACAAATACAAGCTTTTTTGAAAGGAATGCACTGCTTATAATCATCATATATAATAGGTAAATTTATTCAGAAAGACATACTTTCATATTTGGGCAGAACTAAGTTATGTTTATAAATCCAATTTAATAAATGACACTCAACAGCATTCAGGAAGCTACTGGTATAATCAAACAAGTTTAGGTACACTTATCCTTTTTGTAGATAAGAAAAATCCATTTATTGTAATTTAGAAATAGCTATGCAATTGTAATTTTAAATAATTCGAAATCATCAGTTAATTTAATTTAATTAGAACAATTCATAGTAATTTTAGATGCACTGATATATTTATGAATTTGGCACATCATTCCTGGGTGTTTTTTATTGTTTTTAACCTGGCAAAATCTTGGGAAGAAATTAGGTAAAGTGAGTTGGGACTTTGCCAATAGCATAATAACCACAAGCCCAGAGGACTGAATCATCAGTTCTATACCAATGGTCACTGGATTGACTGGGCGACTTACCAAGGGATCATTGTTGTAGTCTGATATGTTTTACACCGGACTGTCCACTGGGCTGGTTGGAGTTCTCTCACTATCCTTAGATGTATTGAACACTTTTATTCCCTTCAGGCCTATCTCACAGATTCTTTGGTGGTTTTGCCAATTTTTTGGGAGTACCCGGAGTTGCCTTCTGGGTTGGGCATCCAGCTCAGCAGTCAGCAGTTCAGTGCCCCTCCTTCCTGAACCTAAAGCAGCCAGCAGATCATTGATGTGGGCTCTGCTTACATGGCAGCTGTTTCGGAGCCTCTTTCTTTTCAGGGTGGGATCTTCACCACCCACATTTCAGCCAGTATTTGGATCAAACCAGGTCATGTGAGGACATACCTCACATGGAGGGTGGGGGTCGCCCTGGAGGTGTTGTAGACCTTGTCACTGTCTTGGAAACATCCAATCAAGATGTCTTCTGGCCAGTTGGTCAGTCAGCAAGCCAGGTCATAAAACTCCTGGGTGTACTTGGCCATTCCCCTGTGCCCTTGTCTGATAATTTTTATGTGGTCTCTGGCTTTGCAATCGACTAAGGGGACTTTGAAGTGCTTTCAAAGGGTGACCATGAAGCTGTCAAAGTTTCTCAGCTCCAAGGCATCATTGTTGTGGAGGGTGACCATCCATTCAGCCATTGTCCCCTCCAATGCCATGGTCACTCATGCACCACACCTTAGCCCCTTTGGTGGCTATTTTTGGACCATACTCTTGCATGTATGTTCAAATATGTTCCAGGAAGAACCCCAACTGCTTGGGGTCTCTGTTGAATTTTATGCCTAGGGCTGGTGTCTTGCATCCTCTCTGCAACTCTGGCACTACTCCTATAGCCAGTGCAGCCTGGTCTGTGGGGCAGGAGCAGGTGCTGCTGCCATTGGTCCCAGTGCTGCTTCCATTGTGGTGCAGAAGTGATTGCTTCATCTCTTGCCATGGCTGAAGTTGGCTGGTCAGTGAGGTTTGCCACTTGGGCCAGGACTTCTGGTGCTTTAAGGTTGCCAAAAGCCCCAGCATCCAGTCCTCTCAATCTGGCTTGCCTACCATCAGTTCTTCCTCCTGCTCCTCCTGCTCCACTCACATCTCCCTCTGGCAGCTGTCATGAGTCCCATGGATGAATGTCACTTCCATGGGCTTCTTCTTCCCATATCACTCTTCCTTTTTCCCAGTCTCAAGGGACCATCAAAATCTTAGCAGGTCATCTTCTCCTAGACATTCGGATAGATCCAGCTCTCCAGGAGGGGGTTTCGAGGATGCTTCCCCCCTGGCCTTTGATCTCTTCCTGATTGCTTCCTTGAGCTGACATCATTTGCATGGTTTCCATGGTAGAGGCAATTTCTCTCCATGTTGACCACAACTGCAGAGCTCACCTAATATCAGACCTATTTCAATCTGATCTCTTAAGAAAAAAAGACCTTCAATTTCACTTGGTTGAAGCAAAAGATTCCTTTACTAAAAGATGTTGACTGTAGTAAATTCAGGTGAGCTCTGGGTTTCCCATGTTGAAAAGATACAGAAAGGTTTTCCCTCTGTGACCAGTCTGTGTTCAGCTAATTGGAACTTGGCAAAGTGTTTTGAGTATCCTGAGATGTTTTTGTGCAATCTACATTCTTTCTCAGGATGCCAGGCCTTGGATACTGGTACAAACTGGCTCCAAGCTTTTCTGGTCTTTATCACCTTTCATTCCCCCCTCCCTATTTCTCATCTCTCACAATTTTATTTGCCCATATATCCTCCCCCTTTTAGCCTTTGATGGCAGGATGCCTGTGAAGCACCAAGCCGAGCTTTGAATATTAGCAACTGCTCCATTCTAAGCTCATTCTTCTCAATCACATAATGTAAAAAGAGCATTTCAGTTTTCAATGTATTTTCCATGTCACATATACAAAGATATAGCTATTGCTGGTAAAAAGGCATGGAAATAATTCAAAAAGATACATTCAATGTTAGAAGTCAGAAAGTGCTGGTATAAAATACTACTAGGATAAGCCAGATTTGTGTGTTTTCAAAATAGATTTGGTCATTTCCAGATGGGTAGGTCAATCCTGGGATATACTAGAAATTGTATAAGGAATAGCAAAAATATAGAACTCTGTTACATTCATCCTCTGACTGTATTGATCATTTGCACTTACAACTATTGCCTAAACAGTGTGAAATTTTATGTTATAATTGTAATAACAACAAAATTTAATACGGTCAGAGATCCAAAACACATACAATAAGAGAACTGTAAATTATTTAATTACAACTAAATGAGCTATTATTGGTGGTTTATGTAAAAGAATCCAAACTTTAAAAGGCAATTTTAGCATTAGAATAAAAAATACTTTCAAGTAACATAAATTAAATAGAAGCTTTTGTATTATGAATTTTCTTTGGAGAGACATTATTGTGAAACATATTTGTGTTTTCATGGATTAGAATAAGTTTAGAAAAATATATATTATGTCCTGTTTGAAAATATGTGTTAGTGTCTTGTTGTTAAGAAATGTTATGGAGGCTACAGAAAATTCCTTTTGCTTTTAAATTTATATATCAAATTTAAGTGGGTCTGTTATTTGTTGCATTCTGAGAATGGCTTCTTCTAAATATCCTTATTGTATAAACTGTGGAATTCTGTGTTATAAATGATTCAAAATGCCTTTTCATTTGGGATATACTTAGTATGTCTTTTATAAATGAAAATGCATATGATATGCTTATCATTTTCTTTATCCCGTGGAGGAAAAGTCAGTGATGTCAAGGAGTTAACAGTTAATATAGAGGACTGAAACAGTTAATATAGAGGACTGAAAATAACCCACCTTTGTTCACAAACCCATGATCATGTTAATGTTTCTGTGTAGATATGATTGTGAAGGTAACTTGCTTTCCAGCTTCTCGTACCAGAGTATTAATTCATATCTCCACATAAAGGTCAGTTTCATGCTAGACATTCAGTACACATCCCCAGCAAGTAATTGTTATTGTACAGTACCAAAAAGTAGGTGGCAGATGAAGTAGGGGAAATGACTTCTCCTTTATTCTTCAGGCTACTTTCTGATTTATTTATTTACATTTATAAATTACATAGGTAGTTTTTTCAGGATTAAATACAGCAATCTACCTAGAACTGAAAAACATAACTTTTTTCAGTTGGAGATGCTACCGTAATTGTAGCATACTGCTTCAGTTTGGCTGAAGTCTGTTGTTTTGCCTCCCTCCTGTTGTTTGGATTTTAAAGCAAATATTGCTGTTGTTGTTTTTTTAAATAAATACTGTCTTGGTAATTATTGGATTTTTATTGATGAGGTTTTTGAGTCATTTTGTTACTTTCATGAGCTGGTATGAACAGATTCGCTACTTATCTCACAAACAAGTACTTTACCATTATTTCCACATATAGAAAAAAAGGTAATGAACATTCATGTTCAAATTAAAATACAGTTACAGAAATAATCATTTTAGAAATATTTTTGCAATCTGCAGATTTTACATTTATACTTGGCAAATATCTAATTGGTGGTCAAGTTAGCAAACTGGTTAACCATATTAAAAAAAACTTATATTGCAACTATTAATAGAATTATATTAAAAGATATAAAATATTCCTCTGCCCCTGCCCCAAAATCCTGAAGAGAATGTTCTGACTGTTGAAGGATAGTATTTAGAAAGAATGGGAGAACAATGGGAGATAATGGGTTAAAGTTGAATGCTTGAGAGTTATTTTGAAATAATAGTTTCTATGCAGAATTATGGATTTACTTAATCGTGTGTGTGAATTTATATTTGAAGTTTTCTATTTGTTTCCATATTTACATCCTAACTGGAAAATAATAAAACATGACATGCCCAAGAATTCCTAACTTACATATTTTAAAATTTTAAAATAAATTTACATATTTACAAAACTATTTACTGGAAAATTTAAATACAACCTTCCTAGCTTAATTATTTTTATTTGTGCAAAAGGAGAGATGATAATCCGTAAGAATTGTATTCTTTATCATCTCTTTTATTTTAAATTCAGTCACCTGCAGATCGATGTAAGAAAATCCATGCTGGCGATGAAGTGATTCAAGTTAATCACCAAACTGTGGTATGTATAATTGAATTCTGTTTCATTTGAAGATGAAGATGCATTAGTTTATCAGCAACTCAAGTTAACAATTTTGGTTTATTATGTTAAGCAGCATCTGCATGAGATATTTAAAAAATAATAATTCTTGTGGTGTTTACATGTATTCACTTCTTAATTTAAAAAAAAACATAGCTGGCCAGTTTATAAAAGTTAGATTCTCCCTCTTAGAAAAAGTTTTTTTTTCCATGATAATGTTCTGCTACTTAATGGGTATATTGAATCATGATGGCACAGTGGTTAGAATGCATTACTGCTGCAGGCTGCTTCTGTTGACTGCCAGTTGCCAGCAGTTTGGCAGTTCAAATCTCATTGGCTCAAGGTTGACTCAGCCTTCCATCCTTCTGAGGTCGGTAAAATGAGGACCCAGATTGATGAGGGTAATATGCTGATCTGTAAACAGCTTAGAGTGGGCTGTAAAGCACTGTGAATCAGTATATAAGTCTAAGTGCTATTGCTATATTACTTTCCTAGAAACAGCAGCTGAATATGTCAGTCATATCATGAGGAAGCCACCAGTGAATTTCAGCTATTCCTATGACATTACCATATGCAACTAAAACATGTTTCTATCAATACATATTTGCTAATATTTATACAGAGAATTTGTATAAAATAACCTTTAATATGACAAAATCTTAGGGTATTAAACATTTAAAGACTTGGAAGATTTTTTACTTTCATAGTATTGGTATAAATGCTATGGCATATTAATTGGAATCAAAAGTATTAAATTAATTTATTTTGTTTTTGGTACTTTAGTGGGGAAATATATACTTTATTTCATTCCTCATGATGTGAGGAAAACATATTTTAGATATTAGGATAAAATAATATCAATGAACTTTGCAGTGGGCCTCAGCAGTTAACAAAACCTAGCTGACCATGGTTGTTCTCTGAAGATAAGCAGGATCAGGCTAAATTAGCACTTGTATGAAGCTTGACCTAGGAAATTCAAGTCTGTTTTCCTGATTATAAAGTTAAAAAAATATCCTGGAAGAAAACAATGGCAAACATCTGAACACTGTACAAACCCCCCACTATAGTAGATTCGGTATGCAGAAACTGAGGACGATTTGAGTGAGTTTGTAATTTATTTAGTCTGGCAACATCATCCTAATAACTTGGGATGATGTTAGGATGATGTTGATGCTCCTACATTTCTGTAGTGTTGGACAAAAACCTGATCCACAGGAAATGAAATAAGTTGTATGACACTATGCAAAGGGCAGATGAAGATGTTATGCTATACAGCGTATACTTTAGTGAATGTCCCATGAATTTAATGGAGCTTGCTTTTGAATAAACTTAGTTTTATTGTTAGAATAAATCAGGGTTTGCCTTTTTTTGAATATGCTTAGAATTGTAGTGTTAGAGTATTAATATTTATTGGGAAATTTGGACAATAATGTTTTTATAATAATGGGAACATGATTGTGAGATGGTGTATTTTTTGTTTTGATTTATTTTACTGGAATACTAGAGATGAAAATTTGTTATTAGCTTGATTTTAATATAATGATTATTTAAGGTAGAACAGTAAATTTTGTTAAATTTGCTCCATTTTAAAAAAATATTACTATATTTTAGGAAGAATATATATGAATGTATGTATAATTTATATTTCAGGTAACAAAGAGATGATGACCATATTGGTGAATTTTAAACTAAGAATTGTTAGAAAGTTACAACTCAGTTCTAACCATCCATGGCAACGTACATGTTAACTGTACTAGTCAGTATAGTGATCAGTTCCCACACCTGAAGTTGCAGTTCTCAGTTAACAACAAGACAAATCATTACAAAAATGAGAGATCAATATTATATCCAATAAATAGCTGGTTGAAAAACAAGCAGCAATCAAACAGACTGTGGGGGTTTTGTACGGTGTTCAGATGTTTGCCATTTTGCCAGTAGTGGCCAAAATTGTGGAAACCTTTTGGGAAAAGTGAATTTTTATGCCATCACTACCAAACAAGGAGATCTTGGTCTCATGACTCCAACTAACAGTATCCCATTGTCCCTCTGTCCAGGTAACATGGGTGTTAGCCCAATTTAGTCTTTTCAATCTTTGTTTGAGAGATAAAAGTGTTTTTTTTGTGGAATTCCTGCAGTCTGCGCCGAACAGTCCTTGCACTCAACTTCACACTGCATTGCAGCATTTCATCTTGTATACACCAAGATGATTTTCTTCTATCACGTAGGCACAGTATCTTAATTCTTCTATCATCACTTGCTGTTGTGCACCTTTTCCTGCCTTTACCAGTGTGGTTTTGTAGTGACTGAGTCTTCTTATATCTCTTCAAAAACTTAGAAATGCCACCTTTGGTTAAGTTTTCACCAATTTTTCTTCTAATTTCTACAGTTATACTGTAGCTTTGTTCACTTAAACAATATTATTTTACATGGCTTTCTGGGTGACCAGTCAACTCTTTGCACCATTATTTTAATTTTATTACATTTTACAAGCTCACTAAATGAAAGAACACAAAAAAACCAACCAACTTGATAGCGTTCACATAATACACTGACAAATGTCCTCCTCTCAGCTAACATCAATAACTGAATCCTACTGTGATCTGATTGGCTCATTGCCAAAACAAGATGACACCTGATTGCCTCTCTAAACATTCATGCTCATTGGCTACAATCAGATGAAGGAAAGCTACCTGATATCAACTTCCTAAGGAAGTTGTGCTTCCCTTTTCTGGTTATTTGGCTACAACTTTTCATAGAATTCAGATAATTGAACAAGCTTTGTTGTATTACATTCCTGATTAAATTATCTTTCCATTGATACATAATTTTATGTTACTACTCCAAAAAAGGTGGTGTTATTAGCCATCAAACCTCAAAAATACACTTTTGCCAAAAGGTTTCCACAATTTTGGCCACTACTGAAACCAAATGCTGTAATTAACTGCTACATTCAAATAATTTTAAATGAAATATGAGTACTTAATATGAATTAGGATGATTGCTGAAATCCAACAAAAGATTATTATTACAGAACAACTACTTTTTGTTTTTCTAGAAATCTTAAGCTAAAATATGTTTTTCCAATTTTATTTGTCTCTATTGTAATGCACTGAGTGGTTTTCAAAGCTTTTTCAAGTCTGATTCATATATTGCTGTTTTGATAAGAAGGGTAGGTCTTCTGCATTTTGACTAATGCCAGAGATTCCTAAAAATCCTAATATTTTAAAGTCATCTTAACATTATTGAACAAGCTAAATCTAATTTATTATCTAATTTATTTGCTTATTTGTGGCAATATCTGGATGGTAGTAGCTTTTTATAGTTGTTCTCAAGCTGTGCTCTTTAGAAGAAAGCTCAATGATTTTATTATCAAATTTCTTATATGCTACTTATGCATGATGTGTGGTTATGATGTGATATAACACTGAAGAGCTATGATGGAGTACAGAATTAGTTGACATCGTATATTTCTCTCTCATACATTCAAAAAGAGTATATTTGCAGTTACAATCTCTTTTTTTATTAAAAGGACAAAATATCAGTTTAACAGACCCATAACAAAACTCTGAGACTGGGATTTAGGCTAATATTATTTGTGTTCATTTTCAGTTGAGTGATGTAAATATAACACTTTGCTAGCATATAAACTGTGTGTTGTTTGGGTACGGTTAATTTTGAGAAATAATTATGATATTCATAACAATAATAAACACATCATAATATTTGCTTATCCATTTTAGTGAATCTTCTATGTAATTAATTATTCTCTTATGCTTTTAAATGTTTAACTTCTATTTCTGCTAGTCATTGATCAAACAAATCCCATGTTAAAAATATTCAGTTTCTTCCTTCTTAATTTTGAGTGTTAATCTATCAATTTCTGCACATTCTAATTTTTTTTTATTATATTTTCATCCCTAGGGATCTCATCATTCTTCCACTGTTGTGCAAACACAATTCTAGCTGCTGTTAACGTGTAAAATTAAATATGTATTCCCTTTATTGTATTTTTCTTTGTGTTACTTTACCATTTTTTCTAACCATGTGTGTATTTTTGTCCAATATTTTTTTTCCTTTGGGCATGTCCACCACATGTGATAGAACAAACCTGGTATCTGATTAAATTTCCAACGTTTAGCAGACATGTCCTTAAACATCTTTGCCAGTTTTGCTGGTGGAAAGTACCATCTGTAAAACATTTTATATATATTTTCTTCATATGCAGTTGATACTGTTAGCTTATAATTCCTATCCCACAATTTCTACCATTTATCTAACTCTATGGTATAACCACATTTTTTAGCCCATACTATTGTTTCCTTTACTTTCTCCTTTTCCATTTTAATGCTCAGTAGGTAGCTATAAATTTTTTAATTAGTTTTTAATCTGCTCCTGTTACTATCTGATCTAGTTCTGTTGATTCTTTATAAAAGCCATTCATTTTAGCATCTTTCTCATATCTTGATTGTATTTGCACATGTGGCTACCGTGCTAAATCAATCCCTTAATTATTCAGTTCTTGCTTATTTTTAAGTTCCTCTTTTTCATTCAAGATATCCTTATATCTTGTAATGTTTTTCATGTTGACAACATTCCGATGTATCAGTGCCTCCATTGTGGAGAGTCAGACTGGTATTTTCAAATAGTGTTTTTCTTTAATTTTTCTCAACATTAACAATAATGCATTTTTAACATAATGTCTTTGAAAATACCTATGTATTTTGTTTTTCCAATACCATGAAAAGGCGTGCCGCCCAAGTTGCAGATCATATCCCTCCAAAGTTAATAACCGCCTGTGCCTCAGATTTATCCATTCTTTCACCCATGTAAGTACAAAGGCCTGGTAGTACAACTCCCAATCTGGCAACCCGAACCCCCCTTTGTTTTTAGAGTCTTGCAACATTTTCAGACTTATTCTTGCTTTTTTCTCTTGCTAAATATATTTTGACATTTTACTTAATTCCTCAAAATATTTTTTCCAGCTTTAATGGAATTGTTTGGAACAAGTATAATAATCTCGGCAAGATATTCATTTTATAGTAGCTATTATTCCTATCAAGGATAATTGTAAGTTTTTTCATTTCTCCAAGTTTGATTTGATTTGTTGCATTAGCTTAATGTAATTATCTTCTTTAATAGTTACACATCTTACTGTTAGTTTGGATTCCTAGATATCTTACTTTCTTAACTATCTGGATATCTGTCTTCTTCATGAACTCTTTTTTCTGTTTTATCTGTAAGATTTTTAGCTAGTATTTTGGTTTTCTCTTGTTTATTTTCAGTCCTGCAACTTCACCATACTCTTCTATTTTTTTATTAATTTGGGTCAGTTTCTTGTGGGTCTTCTAAAATAAATACCAGGTCATCTGCAAACATTTGTAGTTTATATTTTTCTTTTTTTATTTCCATACCTTTTATTTCTATATCTTGTCTAATATTTCTATTTAACACTTCCAATATCAGTATAAATAGTGGAGGGTTCAATGGACATCCTTGTCTTGTACCTTTTTTTATATTGAAGTTCTCTGTCATGTCCTCATGTATGATCACCTTTGCAGTCTATTTAAATGATATAGTCTTAATCATCTCAGTAAATTTTTCATCAAAGTCCATATATTTTAATTGTAATAACATAAATTGACAGATTACATTATCGCATATTTTCGGCGCATCTAAAAAGATCAGTGCCATTTGTTTTTCAGAATGTGCTTCATAATACTCCAGCATGTTCAGCATGATTCTCATATTATTTTTAATTTGTCTCTTAGGTAAAAATCCATTCTGATCTGAATGTATAAATTCATTCAAAAATCTTTTTAATTTCTCTGCTATTATCAAGGCATATATTTTTAATCAACATTTAGTAGTGATATTGGCCTATAATTTTTAATCTGCACTGAATCTGAATCTTCTTTCTGTATAACAGTAATATTTGCTTCCATCCAAGTATTTGGTATTTTAGCTTCTAACAATACTTCGTTATAAACTTCTAACACAATGGTCCTAGAGTATCTTGTAAATGCTTATAGAGTTCCACCGGTTGCTCATCTGGTCCTGGTGTTTTATTGTTCTTTTGTTGCTTAATCACCTCTGTTAGTTCCATCATTGTTATCATTTCATTTAACATGGCTTTCATGGTTTCAGGCATTTTAGGTAGTTCAGCTTTTTCCAAGTATTGCTTTATTTTATCTTCTGAGATTTTCTCTTGATCATACAGATTTTCATAAAAATCCTGAATTATTTTCTTTTTCTTTTCATTTGGGTAATGGAAAGTTCCCTTCTCATCTGCCAATCTATGTATCAATTTCTTTTCTTTCTCCTTTTTAAATTTATATGCTAAACATCTTCCTGGTTTGTTAGCATTTTCAGAAAGTTTTGTTTTACACTTCTAATTTTTTTCTGCCAATTTTTCTTTTTCTATTAGATTCAATTTGTGTTTTATCAGTTCCATTTGATTTATTAAGTTCTTTTTTGTGGGTCTTTCTGTAATTCTAATTCTAGACTTTTGTGTTCTTCTTTTAGTGTCTTTCAATATTGTTTCTTTTTCTGGTTTCTTTTTCTTCCTATATTAAGTTATTGCTAGTCCCTGGAAATATATCATTAGCTGTATCCCACACATTTTACAATGAAATCTTTTCTTTTCTATTCTCTTTAAAAAAGAAATCCATTTCTTTTTCCATTGTTTGTGTAAATACTTTGTCCTTTAGTATGGATTGACCCAACATCCATGTCAGTTGTTTTCTTTTGTCCTTTCCACTTAACTTTTACTGGATTATGATTCACATATATATTTGATTCTATTTCTATCTCTTGTACATTTGCTCTTAACTCTGGCGACATCCATATCATATCTATTCTTGACCAAGATTGGTGTCTATTTGAATAAAATGTATATTGATTTTTCTTAGGGTTTATTTATCTCCACATATCCTGGATACATACTTCTTCCGCCATTTTAAAGAAAATCTTTGGAAGAGTTTTTGTTACCTTTTTGCCTACTTTACTACTTCTATAGTCAAGTTTTGCTTCTACAATTGCATTAAAATCTCTACCACACAGATATTTTCATAGTACATTTCTATAATTTTCTTATGAAGTATTTTGTAAAATTCTTTTTATTTATTATTTGGTGCATATATTGCTGTCAAGGATATATCTTTGTTATTTATTGTTACCTCCATCATCAATATTCTCCCGTCTTCATCTATATAAATTTGTCTGGCATTTATTGTTTCTTTAATATATAAGAACACCTTTCTTCTAGTTGATCTTATTTCTCTCTGTTCCTTCACTCTTGCTCCTTCTCATTCTGCTCGTTCTTTTTTTCCTGGTTTCACTTTCTTCTTGTGTATTTTTCCCTCCTGTTAATTCCTCTTGTATATTATTTTCCATTTTCTGTCTTCTCTCTTATTCCTCATATGGACTGAAGTGGTGGTCATAAAAATCATACACTTTGTCTAGAGAGTCCAGTCTGTATCTTTTATTGTTTCAAGTAATATACCCTTAGGTATATTTACTCTTGAGTGTCCTGATATATTAGCTATTTATTCAAGTGCTAAACAATGAAATAGCAACTTTTCCCTGATAGCTGTACAACTTTCCTCAGTCATACACATTCCACTTACATAAAATAAATAAACTTAAGACCATCTCACAAAGAAAATATATGAAGTATACTAGGTAGCCTTAGAGCTATCTGCTGTACCGGTAGCATCACTATCAGTGACATAGGGAAATAATTTCAATATTTTTCCTAGGGTGTACTACATTATGGCATCTTAGTTATCCAGAAAGCAAGGTCGTGTTTCCATCCAACTAAGTTTGAGAAACGTTGAACTGCAGTTTTATCATTAATATTTTCTGATAACATAGATACGTTTATGAAATGTGAATTGATTTTAATGAGAAAGAAGTCCTGAATATAAGGCACTTTTATTTAATCTTCAATGTCACTAATATAAAATACTGTATGTTTGTGCTAGGAATGCTGCTTGAGTTGTAAACTTCAGGTTTTCTTTATTACTCACCATTGGCTCTGTGTCTAACAAAAGCAGTTTAAAAATACAGACTTGAGGAGCAGACAAAAATAAAATAATTATTGTTATGTATTGTATATAGTATAGAGTTGTCAGTTGAAGTTCTCATTTTGGTCCTCTGTTGTAGCGGGAAAATACTCTTTCCTGATTGGTTGTTTGGCTGATCAGTTTCCTATAAAAGGAGCTGTGTCAGCCAAGAGTTCAGTTGCCTCACAAGCAGTATTGAATAAAGAGCTGTTAGAAATCACTTTGGCCTCACCTCCATTCTTCGCCCAGTACTTAACACTGAAACAAAGGTGGGATTGAATGGAAACTGAGGCTGCAAAGAGCCGATCACTGCAAGCTGACCCACTCAGAGCTGAATCACCAGAGCTGATCCACAGTTGCTGCTACTTCATTGACCATAGATACCTCAACCCAGATTGCCTGGGGGCTTACACTGGTCTCTTTGAAAATGGCTGCACTACTGCCTTTTGCTCCATACAACCCAGCCTCTGAGATATGGGACTCTTACCTTGCTCACTTTGACTGCTTCCTCGAAGCCAATGACTTTGCTGAGATCACTGAATACAGGAAAAGGGCACTTTTCCTAAACTTCTGCGACCAGAGATCTTTGAGATGGCCAGGGCTATGCTCGCTGCACTGGCCATTCAGTCTGTGCCATGGGACATGCTGCAGAGCAAGTTACGGACTCACTATGTGCCCAAACCTTCACGAATTGCACGTCAGCATGCTTTCCATCATCGGAATCATGCTGAAGGTGAATCCATCAACAAATACATTCAAAAGGCAGCCCTGTAAAGTGAGTTCAGGGATTTAGATGACGCTCTCTTGGACAGAGTGGTCTGTGGTGTGGGGGATGTCAAGCTACAGTGGTGCTTCTTTGCAAAAACAGATCTCACCCTGCAGATGGTGCTTGACAAAGCACAAGCAGCCGAAATGTCCAACCAGTCAATGGCTGAGGTTCAAAAATCAAACAGCCCACCAGCATTGTGGAAACCAGTCACTGTGCACCATGAAGATGCTAACCATGATGAATCAGCAGATGAGGACGATGACGTCTGTTTTCTCAAATCCTCCAAGGGAAGGGATGCGGTCACAGAAAAGAGGCAACCAACATGTGCTGGTTGTGGTGGCAATCATCTGCAAATGGCATGTAAGTTCAGGAACACCATCTGTCAAAGATGTGAAAAAAAGAACATTTGGCCAGGGTCTGTCACACAAACCAACTGCCAGCTACCATTCCGAGCCCAGAAACCTGCCCCAAAAGAATGCAGAAAAGATGACAGAATCATGGAGAGGACTGCTTCAACATCTCCAGAGGCATCTGCAAGCCTCTCCTCTTGCAAGAAGATCCATGTCACCATCCTGATTGAGGGGTCCCCTTACCACATGGAGGTGGACATGGGATTTCAATGACCATCGTCTCTTGGAGTACAGTAAAGAGATTGGTGCCAAAAATCTCTAAAAGACAGTTGGACTTCCACCATATTCATCTCCGAAACTACTAGGGGAAAGCATTCCTGTTGTCGGAACTGGCACCGTTAGAGTATCTTTCAGGGACTTCTTGGGCCCACTGACTGCTCATAGTGGAGGGCTCCCTACCAAGTCTCCTAGGACTGGACTGGTTCTCCTCCTTGGATCTGGAAATCATTGGCATCAACTCCATGATTCTGATATCGAGCCCTTAATCTCTGATTTTGCAGACATCTTTGACACAAACCTAGGCAGGTATACGGGCACACCCATCTCATTCAACGTTGACCCCCAGGTAGCTCCGATCCAAATGAAGCCACAAAGAGTTCCATTCTTCTTGCACTCATAGGTTGATGAGCAGCTCAACAAGCTCATCAGCCAAGGAATCCTGGAACCTGTTGACCATGCAAAATGGGAGACTCCAATTGTGACCCATGTGAAGCCGGACGTTTCTTCCCACATCTGCGCAGACTATAAATGTACATTAAATAATGCACTACTGCAAAATGCGTACCCGGTGCCCATGGTCCAACATCTGTGTCAGAGTATTCATGAACTGGCAGAGACATAATTAACAAAGTCAGCCAATGGGAGCTGAACTGGGGAATGAGAGTATGGGCATGGCCTAGCTCCATGTTCTCAATTCTGAAAGTGAAACTAATAATCTATTCTGAGCTCCTGAGTTTGTGTTTTTACTTCCATGTTAGAAGAAACTACTAATGGTATTGTAAACCTTACTTCAGATTGTTATGTATATAAAGTTATTGAATCCTGCTGAATCAGTCATCTGTTTGTGTTTTCTGGATTTGAATTTTTATTGCAAAATCTAACAATCTGCTGCATTCTCTGGGTGAGGGTATAGTCTTCACTAAACTGCACCTTGCCCAAGCCTACTAACAGCTATCAGTTGACGACACCACCTCTGAGGTCCAGGTGATTGTAACACATCGAGGTGCTTTTAGATGTTGCTGGCTGCAACTTGGGGTGAGCATGACACCTGGACTTTTCCAGAGCCTGATGGAGCGTCTCTTGCAAGGCACCCCAGGTGTCATCCCCTATTTCGATGATGTCTTAGTGTCAGCGGCCAACAACGCTAAACTCCTCGATCGTCTGCGAGTGGTACCCATAGTTTCCAGGAATTTGGCCTCAAAGTTAAAAAAGAAGTGCAAGATCACTGTTCCACAGGTAGAGTTCCTCAGCTACCTTATTGATGGATTACACCCTACACAGGCAAAGGTCCAAGCCATCCAGGAAGCTCCCACACCCAAGAACAAGCCCGAACTCCAGGCATTATTGGGACTCCTAAATTTCTACAACGTCTTCTTGCCACACAGAGCATCCATAGCTGAGCCTCCATCATTTGCTTGACAAAAAAGATGTTTTGGCCTTGGGGTTGCAAAGAAGCTGCTGCCCTTTCTCTGTCAAGGAACTGCTATCTTCAAACAGCGTCGTACTGCAATGCAACGAGAATCTTCCTTTGGTTCTCACCTGCAATGCCTCTCCATTGTGCATCAGTGCTGTTTTAAGCCAGATTTCCAGATGGAAGAGAGGCCCTGATCACTTTCTTCTCATGGACCTTATCATTGGCTGAACAAAACTACAGCCAGCTGGACAAGGAAGCTTTGGCTGTGGTCGCATGAGTCAAATGCTTCCATGAATACCTCTACAGCAAACCATTAGACCTTGTGACTGATCACAAGCCACTATTGGGCCTGCTCTCTAGGGCCTGTCAAATGCCACAGGTTTTGTCCCCTCACATGCTGCACTGGACTATGGTCCTAGCTGCATACAGTTACCACTCCTGCATCAGCTGGTAAGACACTTTGCCACACCAACACCCTCCGGCCAATGCCCTCTCCTGCCTGTTGTGGAGGATCAGGTTCCAGCATCATCTGTTTTATTAATTGAAGACCTGGTCAGGATTCCGGCAGTTACTTCAATTGAATCATGAGCCTAGAGCCACACTCCCAAAACTAAAAATACATTTATTTGAAGGTAACATTCTACATCTGGCATTTACCTAGGCATAGTCAACTCTGAGATATGTAATTCACTGTCACCCTTGATCCTGCTTCCCCCCCACCCCTTTGGGTGTACCATCCAATGAAAAATGTCCATAGCCAAGGAGTTCCAGTTTGTCAGGCTTCGGCGGCAGCAGGAATTTGCATTTGTACGCGATCACTGCCGCGCTCGCTGCTGGAGTGCCTCCGATCCAATTGGATCTGGAGGCTATAGTTATCCTGTAGGGATAACTGAAGACAGGGGAGATTCGGACAGGGGTCTTGGGACATCGCAATCCGCTTCCTCAGCCGGTTAAGCTCCCTTTTCCAAAGGCAGTGGAGCGGTGGTCAGCAATGGCCGCCACAAAGAACCTCTCAGCCAGACAAGTTTTGGGCAGGAGGAAGTAAAGAAAGTGAAAGCTTTTGGCTGAACCGGGACGACAATCAACATCTGAATACCCTGGAACTTTGGCTTCTTAAGTGATACATTGTTCCCAAAAGGATTGCAAAGCTGCAGTTGAAAGTGAAAGGGAAAGCTTTTTTTTTTTCTCCTCACTTTCCTTCCCTACGGAGATAGCAGATGGAAATCGGAAATACCCGCTTTGGCAGCAGAAGGTAACTAACTTTGAAAATTAAAGCCAAGGGGACATTAGATTTCTAAACACTGACATTTAAAAATTAAAATCTTTTTGCTATAAGTGGGAAGGAAGAGAGGTAAATGATTTATATCAAGATTTCTTGAAGGAGACTGCTTGGAGCTTATAAGATCAGAGATTAAACTGCAATAAAACTTCAAAAAATTAATTTGGAACGGTGTAATTGAATTTTACCCCAGGAAGAGAAAGTATTAAAAGAAGACAGTGCTAAATGAAACAGTTTGTGCTGATTTGGATTGCTTGATGACTTTGGAATTTTTGCAAACTATTTTTTGAAAGTTTAAAAACACTTGGATTGTTTAAAAAAATAAAAATAAAACAATGGCATTATCTGTGGAAGAACTGAAAATAGAATTTAAAAAGCTAAAAGAAGAGGAACAAGAAGGCAAGGGCTCTTTTGGATCTGTTTTCCACTTTTTAGAAATGGCGATTTCTACCTATCAGGAAATACAGCAATCAGAAAGTTGGGATGAAGAAAGAGAAGCCATCTTTAATGGACAAACTATTTTAGTTGATGAAGAAAAGGGAAAAGGCGGAAAGAAAATGGAGAATTCACGATTTAAAGAAAACAACCAAGAAAGGGAAAAATAAGGTGAAAAATCGATATAATGTCAGAAAGCAACAGAAAAGAGAAATACAACAGAGAGGGGAGACTAAAAGGATGGAGATTGAGAGATGGGCGGGTAGAAAGATCAGATTTGACAAGAAAGGAAGGGAAAAAGGGAAAAGAAGTTATAAAGGCTTAAAACAAGATGATAAAAAGCAGGTTTTTTTCAAGAGATAAAGGGTAAAATATGATTTAAAGAGATTCTGCAAAAGTACACAAGATTCTATTGTAGTATTTGTATTTGAAATAGAATTAGAAAACTGGAATATTATATGTGTTAATAGAATATTGTAGGGAATGTGTAAAATGTCTAAGATGTAATAATTCCTAATATCTATGTGTAAAATATCTAAGATCTAATAATAGAGTCTAACTAATTAATTTGTTATGGAACATTGTTTTTTACTATACTATAAGCTTATTATGTTTTTTTTCTTATTTTAAAATGTTATTTAGAATGTACTAAGCAGAATCAGAATGGAAACTATGTAGTATTTTAAGTGTTAAATTGGGGGAAAAGATAGAAAGGCGTCATACTTCAACCACTGATTACAGGAAATTTTTTTTATTAAAGATAAATAGACAATTGAAAAAGAACGGACAAAAGATACAAGTATAATGCTTTAAATTGAGATGAAGTAAATAATAATAGAATTAAGAGAGTAAAAAGAGGGGAGAAGACATATAGAAAGTATAGAATGTTAAATAAGATTAAAATAGTATATAAGGTGAGCAGGAATTTGATTTAAGTCTGTACAAAAAGATGTAACCCGGGGTTAAGCCGCTTTCTAAAAAGAAGTTTTACGTTTTCGTGTTATGTGTTTTGTTTATTTATGTTTGTCTATTGAGAATTAAGATTGTTGGATGAGAACATATGAAAGTGTAAATAAGATAGATGGAAGTATAAGTTTAATGAATATAATTGAATAGAAGTAAAGGGAAAAATAGTGAGAAATTGGGAAAAGAGTAATAAGATATGAAGTTGAATATATAAGATGCATATTAAACTGTGTTTGTATGGAAATGGGATAATTTGGAACTATGCTGTACTTAAATAAGATGTTTCATTTGCTTTCTTAAAAGATGTTCTATGTTCTTACGTTTTATGTTTTGTGGGTTTGTGTATTGTTTTTGAAAATTAATAAAATTTGTTTAAAAAAAAAGAAAAATGTCCATAGCCAAGAGTCATCAATCATGCTCCCCAATTAGATTTTTGCGCGGCAGAAACTTTAGTCATCTAATCAGTGTTTGAAGAAAATATGAATGGAATGTACTTTCGATTCCACACTGCCGCCTGTTCTTTGAAACTCCCCCCCTTCTTTCTGTTGTCAAGTATAAAACGTGTATACAAAATGTTTTATGAGTTGACAGACCTGCTGTCCGGTCTCATTACAGCATCGGAGATTGCTGCACACTCCTCCAAGGACCATGTCATTGCCCAAGTGCTCAACTGGGTTTTGAGGGGTTGGCTGAAGGGGCCAGTCAGCATAGAGTTCCTTCCTTTCCACATCTGGCAACATGAGCTGTCTGCTCAATGGGGCTGCCTACTCTGGGGAAGTCATGTGGTGGTACCCCAGAGGCTGTGGCGGCCAGTTTTGGAAGCTCTTCATGTAGGCCATCCAAGCATTGTGCGGATGAAGGCAGTCACCTTCAGTTACGTCTTATGGCCCAACTTAGACAAGGCCATCGCTGATTGGGTTGCCTCTTGTCAGCTTTGCCAAGAGTCAAGGCCAGCCCCCCCACATCTGCTCCAGCACGCAAGTGGGAAGCACTCAAGACACCTTGGTCGAGGGTGCATATTGAGTTTGCGGGGCCCTTCCATGGACAGACTTTTATGGTGGTTGCGGATGCCTAATCAAAATGGCTTGAGGTGGTACTCATGACATCGACCACCTCGGATGCCATGATCAAGGCCCTTAAAAGGCTGTTTGTGACTCAAGGACTGCCAGACATCTTCATTTTGGACAACAGGCCACACCTCACATCAAGCCAGTTCGAGCTGTTCCTGGCTGGTTACAGCATTCGTCATACCCTGACTGCACTATTCCATCCTGCTAGCAGCTGGCAGGCTGAGTGGATGGTCCAATCAGCAAAGGAAGCACTTGCAAGGATGGGCCTGAGGGACTGGCAAACATGGATAGCCAAGTACCTCCTGGTCCAGCACATCACACCAAGCTCCACCACCAACAGGAGTCCGGCTGAATTCCTAATTGGTCACCACCTACGGACCAACTTGGACCGGATGTACCCGGACTATTCCTCAGAGATCCCTGCAGACTCGACCAGCCAGCTCCAGTCATTCTCACTGGGCGACCTTGTCTATGCCCACAACTATGCCGGGGCACCTTCCCGGATTCCTGCCTGGGTAGTGGACATTACTGGCCTGCATTCTTACAGGGTGGCGCTCGGAGATGGCAGGTTGTGGCACCACCATATTGACCTACTGCGTGGCTGCCTCAGAACCTCTGTCTGCCACCAGCCAGAGAGACAACCCCAGCTAAAGACATGCCAGCTCAGCCACCAGAAACAACGGTACCGACAAGGGACTGTGGAGAGTCACAGATGCCTACTGACTCAGTTCTTCTTGTGTTAGAAGCACCAGTAACTGAGTTCTTGCTGCTGCCACAAGCTATACCTGAAGCAGCATCAGCCACTTCACCTAGTCAAGGCTCTGGAGCTACTGATCTTGAGATAGAACCTCATAGATCAGAACGGACACATCGCCGCCCTGCCTACCTAAAAGGCTACATATGTTAGATTGTTATTTTGATCATCATAAAGTTCCATCTTGGTGGGGAGGGGTGTTATGTATTGTGTATAGTTGTCAGTTGAAGTTCTCATTCTGGTCCTCTGTTGGAGTGGGAAAATACTCCCTCCTGATTGATTGTTTGACTAATCAGTTTCCTGTAAAAGGAGCTGTGTTAGCCAGGAGTTCAGTTGCCTTACAGGCAGTATTGAATAAAGAGCTGTTAGAAATCACTATGGCCTCACCTCCATTCTTTGCCCAGAACCTAACAATTATGTTCCTTCCTGAAGTCCTAAACAAATCAACTTCTGAGTCTAGAGAAATGCAACTTAAGGTCATCTGCTGCAGTTCTGTTTCTCAGGAATTTATTGCATTATTGAGTTAAGATATATATAGAAAATAATGTAAAGGATAATTCTAATTTTTCAATATTCATTTAAAGCACAATTATAAGTTCAGTAGGTAGAACAGAATTTACTGTAAATTCCACTAACCTTACTTTGTTTATAAATATTACCTCATCACCATGGCAACCAATTGTGGTCATCTTTACCAATAATTAACAGTAATACATTAGAGACAATAGATGGTTAAAAAAATAGGCATCTTTTTCATAATGAACCCATTCTGTTGAGAGTTGGAATGGACTGTGTTTATCAAATCCATTTTAAAATGAATTTGATAATCTAACTAGTTAATAAAATGTACAATTAAATTGTTCATTTAAAATGTGATTCATATATTAGGTTGTTCCTACTCTAAGCATTTTTCACAATTGAGCCCAAGTGCGAACTCTAGCTCTCTTCATCTAAGCTTCTATGTCTCTTATCTTGGCATATAATATAAGTCAGGGGTCTCAAACTGGATTTCTTCGAGGGCTGGATCAGCACTGTAGTTCTTGTCTGCGGGCTGCCAGGTGGGGGGGAGATGGGACCAACGCCTCCTGCAGCACCCTGCCAGCAAAAACGGGATATGGGGGCCACGTGAGGCCTTCTGTGCCACATTTTCAGCCTGGACAACTTTTTGCAACACCCTGGGTGTGGGGGGCAGCCCCCGTGCATCTCATTTTCAGCTTGGACAGCTTCCTCAGCACCCTCCCACTAAAACAGGACATGTGGGACTCATGCCACCCTCCGCACCCCGATTTGGATGGCAGTATGCTGCAGGAGGCCATCCAGGCTGAAACAGGGCACACGGGGCCCGCACACAGCCTCCCGCACACTGTTTGGCTCCCAGAGGCACTGCAGGCCAGTCCTTTGCTATTTCCAGATAGGTCTAGATAAGTTAGAAAAAATAATATATAAAAATATATGAGGCTTCAGTGAACAGTTATAATAAAAACATCTGACTTGATATAATTGAATCTATAAACTAAGCTTTCTCCAATTCTGGAAGCTGTTGTAGTCCAATATATTTGAAGGACACAGGGTTGGAGAATTTTTTCCTCGATGTTCAAGAATGCTTCTATTGTTCATCTGAATAATCACTATCCCATTGTTATTATCCCATTATTGAGTCCCTTTATGCTGGTTCTTAATCAAATGATTTGAGTAAATTAATGAAAAGGGTTTTAAGAAAATTATATAGTTCTCTGTTATACAGTTTTCAAGAGTATACATTCATTCATTATAGGGATTCAATAGGAAATAGGATGAGTGATCTTCACTGTAGCCATAATAAATATTTCACTGATTTTGCAATTATCTTTTGAAAACATTTGAAAATTTTGCTGTAATTGATTGTGGTTTTGAAAACTATTTTGTATTCAATTCAGCAAGTAGAAACTAAGGGAAAATGCATTCCCTTGTCTAGTCGCCTCCTAAAGAGTTATTGGGAAAGTTGTTTGTATGTTTCTCAGACAGTAACATTTATTACCGTGACCACTCTTATTGCTGTTAGTTTTAAATATTGATGTTAGTATATATGGGAAAATGAATTAAGTTTTTCAAATTCAGTGTGCTTATTGCTTGGTACTTCAAGGCAAAACTTTTCATAGTTATCTTGGTTCATTTTTTAAGTCATGTACTTATAAATGCATTAAAAGGGGAAAGATAGAATTATATATCCAGCAATAGTAGTATCAAGTGGCATTTTAACACTAAATCAGTAATGTAGGAAGCCACGTCCCATTATTTTTTTAAAAAGTGCATTTTATGTCCAGAATCTCTGAAATCTAAAAGCAAATTTAACTCAATACTTAGACCAAAAGTTCTCTTTGTGTACAGTGCAGGAAACAATTGAGAAATCAGCCCAGAACATGTGTGTTGTCGTATATATGTCAAAGATTATTCACCACATATCTCTGTTTTTTGTATCTTCATATGAATGACTCCAGAAGTGTTAGCAGTGTGATATCAATGTATTCTTTCAGAAAACATCTATTCTGACCTTACCTGCCTCTGTTGTAAATTCTGAATTTCCATACAGGTAGTCCTTGATTTATAACTATTCATTTAGTGACCATTGAAAGTTACAATGGCATGGAATTAAGTAACTTAGACCATTTTTACACTTATGACCGTTGCAACATCCCCATGGTCACATGATCAAAATTTGAAATTAGCATGTATTTATGACAGTTTGCAGTGTCGGGGGGGGGGAGTGTTTGTCATGTGATCATCTTTTGTAACCTTCTGACAAGCAAAATCAATAGGGAAGCAAGATTCACTTAACAACCATATTACTAAGTTAACAACTGCAACAATTCACGAAACTGTGGCAAGAATGGGGCAAACTCACCTAATAAATCGCTTGCTTAGCATTGAAAATTTTGGGCTCAGTTGTGGTCATAAGTTGAGGACTACTGTGTCTGTAATACTACAATGTTTGCATAACCAAGGCTAATTAATATATATGTGCACTTATTAATACAGTTTGAACAGTTTGAAAGCTAGGTTTTTGTTACAAAAAGACAGGCATTTTAGTGATTTTTTCCTTATTTTTGGTCAGTCTGAAAGAATAATATTTTTATGATTAATTTTATAACAATATCTTCTAAAATGATGGATTAATAGCACGGTTAATTTAAGAAGATAATTAAATGTGACTGTGCAACTAAAATAATGTTAGCTAAGTTGTAGGGAGATATTTATTTTAACTCTATCTGGGAGTGTTCCATTGCTCAACTCTAACGAGTTTGAACTATTCATTGAAATAACTCCTAAAAATAAAAATAAATCCCCCAGTTCTCACCAGTGATACATTCTCTAATTTTAAAAACCAGGTAACCCATTCTAATACATTCCAGTAATACTGATTTTAAACAGCATGCTTTAGTGATGTCAACTGTGAAATTTTAAACAGCAGTCTGCGAAATCTAATGATTTTACTAATCTTATTAAAAGGGGAGGATTACACTGTGAATAATCTATCTCAACTTTATTGTAATAATTTTGCTGGTTACCAGGTGGGGTGGCAGTTGAAAAATTTGGTGAATGCACTACGAGAGGATCCGAGTGGTGTTATCTTAACTTTGAAAAAGCGACCTCAGAGCATGCTTACCTCAGCACCAGCTTTACTGAAAAATATGAGATGGAAGCCCCTTGCTCTGCAGGTAACAATGCTTAATCATACATCATACACCATCATTTTAGTTTTGGATTATCTCAGTGCTGCTTTATTGTGCTTCATTTCAGCAGCACGTGTGGATTTAATCTTGTATGCTTTGAAAATGCTTTGTGAAATATCTGCAGATTTATTTGCTATCTTAAATTAATACTAAATCCACAGCTTGCAAAGTTGAGGCAATCTTTTATTCCTCAGTTTTAAATGTATATATAACCTGAATTCTACATATCCTTTTTAAAATGCATAAAATTATATGCCTTATTAAATAAATAATTTAATATCAAGTAAAAATAAAATACTAATCTCATGTTTGTGTCTTTTTGTTTGTTCATTTTTGAATTGTGAATCTCCTTCCTCTGTTTAATGATCAAGTGATACTTTGCAGAATAGAAGGAAATCAGTGGGTGCAAACCAAATTTTAAGTTGCTTGAGTTCAAGATGAGTTGTCACAATTTTGGTAGAAGTGTTTGATGCTGTTTTCAACATTTTGGGAATGTTCTGTGTTTAAGCTGTCCTGAAATGGATTGTTTTTTTAGCTTGAAATGATTCAGATTTTAAATTCTTTCTATATCACTAGAAGGAAGGTGTCCTAAGTACATGGATTATTTCAATTTTCCAGGCAAAAGAAAATAATCTTTGTATATTGGCTCCAAGCCAAGTGACGTTTACTCGTTCCACCATATTGTAGATACCACATGTAGATTTTTGGAGAAGTTGTTTAAAAGAGTTAGGGGCTTGGAAAAATATCTACGTTTATTTTTGAAGACAATTTAGTAGGTTGTTGCCATATATTGAGATATTGTTGCTCTTATAAACAGCACTTTTAAACTATGTTTGTATATTTTTAGAAACAAAAATAATAAAATATGAATTAAGAAAATGCTACTTTTGCGGTATAGGTCCGCACATTGTGTTAAGTTAATAATTATTTGACATGGAAATAGAGCTATTGTGTAATTTTAAGTTTGAGGTGTGGCATTGCTAAACTGATCTGGAACATATTTGTAAATTTTCAAAAAACCCAACAGGAGTGATATTTATAAATTTTATTTGTATAATTTGGACTAAAATTAAAGATTATTTGTTTGTTTGTTTGTTTGTTTGTTTGTTTATTTTGACTGCCCATCTTACCACAAAGTAAACACTTATAAAGTTTACTTCACCATTTGTAAAATTTAAGGAAATACATGTCTGTAAGCAATTTTAAAAATATCAGCCTGTCATTGGAAGAAATACAGAGAGAGATAAGGAGGGCAGTGTCAGAAATAGTTGTTCTGCCTCAAGGAGCTTCCAAGCTAGGCTCTTATTACAATACAAATTCACAGACATCTTATGGAATTGCATTTTAAATGCTCCAAGATTAACTATAATGTTTTCTATAGGTTTGTAGTAAGCTGCTTTCCTTTTCTGTGCATTCATGTTTTTAGTGTGTAAATGTTTCTACTCAATATAAAAACACATAAAAGTAATTTCAATAATAACAGATTCTGTTATATAATATTTATGTCATAGCTTTTCGTTAGTATATTTTACCCTCAACTTTATTTAATGCATTTGAAGGAATGAATAAGAAATGTGTTCCTGGTTTTGTATGGAAAATTGGATGGGCAAAATTTCATTAATTAGTACAATTATTCGATACTATCTAATAATTCTGAGATTAGATATATCCCACATTTAAACAGTGTACCTTGAAATTGAGACACTAGAGAGTGAATGACAAAATGTTGTCATGCATACTGTGATGTCATAAAGCAAAGTGCTCTCTTCAGTGTTTGCATTTGAGGAGGCATGTTGTGTAGTGCTATCACAATACTCATTTTATCATTTTCTCTCTCTTCCTCTCTATTAGACACTGGGGTGGTGGGCGGTGAAATTTGTTTTAGATCTGAAAAAAATACTGTGATATGTAAGTGAAATAAATATAATCCCTGAAAGCAGTTATGAAAAGATCAATATATATGCCAATCATCATACTACTGTACAGATAGTCCTCAATTTACAACTATTCATTTAGTGGCCATTCAAAGTTACAATGGCACTGAAAAAAATGATTTCTAATCAGTTTTCACACTTATGAATGTTCCAGTATCCCCATAGTCACATGATCAACATTGACAGTTGTCATGTACCCTGTTTCCCTGAAAATAAGACTTAGCATGTTTTTTACAAATGCGCCTAATATAACCCTTACCCCCCAAATAACCCCTGCTTAAGAGCCTGCACAGCTGGCCAGCCACCATTCCATCTGGATGCTCATGGTGCCGTAGCCACAAAGCAAGGTAGGGTGGTGGAGTTTCTCCATATACCTTGCATCGGCTTACCAGAGGACCCCACAGCCAGGCCATCCATGTCCTGATACCTGCCTTGAGGCAGCAGCACCAACAGCCATGTGCAGTAGGAGCCCATGTGGCCACTGGCCCACTTCTGCTTGCTCATGGCTATAACAGAATGGGAGGCCAAGCAGTGTGCTGGTGCTGCAACTGTGAGGCAAGGCAGGTATCAGGTGTGGATGGCCTGGCTGTGGGGCCCTGAGGTAAGCCGGTGTGGGGTACTGGGCAGCTCCATCTCCCCTGCCTCGCGGCAGCAGCGCTAATAAGCCACATGGCCTCCTATCCCACCATGAGCAAGCAGAAGAAATGGCCGTTCCAATACATGGAGAAAAAAAAAAAGACAATCCCTCAACATAAGTCCTAGTGCTTATTTTAGGGCCCAAAAGAAAATAAGACCCAGTCTTATTTTGTGGGAAACGTGGAAGTTTATGATAGTTGTGCTATCCTAGGGTCATATCATCACCATTTGTAACCTTCCCAGTTGGCTTCCAACAAGTCAATGAGAGGAAGCCAGGCTTGATGAACCACTCATAATTCAATTAACCGCAGTGATTTGCTTAATGATTATGGCAAAAAGGTCATAAAATGGGGTGCAATAATTGCCTTGCTTAGCAACAGAAATTTTGGGCTTGATTGTGGTCATAAGCTGAGAATTACCTGTACATAACTAATCTACATATACAAATATTATATTATTTTGCTGTTATACTGCTCTACTTCCTAGAGGATCCAGAACTCTGCACAAAAGAAAAAGTAAGAACAATCAAAAAAATAAAGTTTATTCTAAAATAAACTTTATTATTTTAATAAAACCAATTAAGAAGAAAAATAACAGCTCTCAAAAGAAACCAGAATACTGCATAAAGAACTCTCTGACAAATTGAAAGATGAAAAGGACTAGCATAAAAAGTGGAAAGAGCGGCAAATAAAACCAGTCCACGTTGGCACAAGGAGTCCTTTTCTAACATAGATATAGAGATGTTCTCTACCTTTCACTGAATCTTTTAAAAATACAGAGGTAACAGTGGCAGAGGAAATTGAAGGAAATGTTGTGAATTGAAACTAATAGGAGATCAACACTGTTTTTCCTCTTAAAGTTTAGATTTTTAGGCAAAAGATTGTAAAGGTTTCTGGTTCAAGAAAAAAATGTTTCAGTAAAAAAAAAATGCCATACCTAAGAACTCTTGTTAGAATACTTTTTCTGTATTGCTAACAAAGGTTTAATGAACACATTAGGAAAACAGATTGCATACCCTAAACCTTTCATTACAGATAGTCCTCAAGTTACAACCACAGCTGAGCCCAAACTTTATGTTGCTAAGTGAAACATTTTTAAGCGAGTTTGCCCATTTCATCACTTTTCTTGTCACAGTTGTTAAGTTGAACCATTGCATTTGTTAAGTTAGTAATATGGTTGTTAAGTGAATCTGGATTCTCCATTGACTTTGCTTGTCAGAAGTTCACCAAAGGGCATTATATGACCTGGAGACACGGCAACAATCATAAATATGAACCACTTGCCATGCATCTGAATTTTGATCACGTGTCTGTGAGGATGCTACAAGGATCATAAGTGTGAAAAATGGTCATGTCACTTTTTGCCAGTGCTGCTGTAACTTTGAACAGTCACTAAATAAATTGTTGTAAGTCGAGGACTACCCATGCTGTCTTCATCTAGGCAACAAAATATTATTTTTATTTATGATCTGGTATATTCTGTATTAAATTGTATTGTATTTATTCCCATTCCATAGACACTTCTTGTGTCTCTAGAACACATTTTATAGATTTTTGCTTTAGTTGCTGATCGCAGCAACTACAACTATGCAATATTGAATGTATGCATTTTAAGGTTTAACATTTTTTAAGTTTTATATTTTATCTCTTTTTAAAACTAACATATGATTTTGTTTATTTTTGGTGTAATTGCTGTATCTTCCAAGAAGAAGGGGAATACCTAAAATCTCCAGTCACATGCTAAAATGCTATATAGTCAGGAGGTAGGATTAATTATACTATTTCAACTTTTGCATTTGTTTTTATTTTTAAGAATGAGATATTGAAGATGATAATAAGGGTCGTGCATAAGCGCACAATCGTGCCTACCATCCCTGTCCTATTGTCCCCAATTATTAGTTCCTATTTCTTATATTTAAACTTAGGTTTATTCTTATATCTATTGTATTGTAAGCCTTTGACAAAATGAATAAATAAATAAAATAATCTTATCTCTCACACACAGAGTGAAAATCACTAAGATGTTAAGTCATGAAGATGTTATGAGAAGATTGAGATACCCAGATTACACAGACTCAGCTGTTTTACAACAGCTAAAAAAGTCAGTTTAAAATAAAGAAATGCCTAAAAATTTCAGATCAAAATATGGGAATGGCAGGACATAACCGCACCATATGAATTCGCACTTCATCATCTAAATTACATTGCAATCATTATTTATTAAACATAACCTTTATTAGGCATTGTTTGTAATATCTTTCCTTATAAGAAATACAGCCTTATTCCAGAATTCTCTTTTTTAAAGAATACATTATCATGGCTGGCTTGAAAGTTATGATTGCAAGTCCATTGCTGATATTTCTGGTTTGTCTTCTAAGAATTGTAAGAATTTCTCCAATAACAATTTATTTTTAAGTGGGCTTGAATAATACTGAGTAACTACCAACTGTATCAACTGGAAATCAGCTATAGCTTAATATCTACTTCATCATTCATATACTTGGCTTTCCAAAGAATTCCTATCTGCAAAAGTGGAAATAGCAAAGTTCTTTTGGAATTGTCAGCAGCAGTCTTCTTATCCTTAGACTATTAAATGTTGCTGAATTAGATATTGGGTTTCTGCCCAAACAACAAATTAGAGAAGGCTGTGCGGAAAGATTACATGGATTTTATGATTTTTGATTCGAGAGTATTCCTGTGATTTTTAATGAAAGCTCCAACAGGAAATAAGTTATACTTTTATAATAAATAAATAACAATCTATTAACAGAAGAACAAATGCATCTTACCACTTGCTATATAGCAGTGATGGCTAATCTTTTCCATGTCATGTGCCAAAAGCCATGATGCAATGTGCATGTACTGCGTATGTGTGTGTGCACTGAGTGCCTCTGTGCATACATGTGCAACCCCTGCCCCCTGCGCATGCATGCACATCTCCTGTGCACGCATCTCCCTCACATGCGCGGCAGATACCCGACAATCAGCTGGCTGGCGGGGGACGCATGCGCATGTACAGTGGGGCTCTTCCAGGTGACCTCTTGTGTGCCAGCAGAAATGGTTCTACGTGCCACTTCTGGCATGCGTGCCATAGGTTCACCATCACGGCTATATAGCCATAAGTGGATATTGTGACCCATACACATGCTTATTCTGTGTTCCCTGTATGCAAGGCGCTGATATAATTTGTGTAGTAAAGTTTATTGAGGTTTTACGTACTTTTCTACTACAGCAGATCAAGATGCCAGTGTTTTGCATGACTTTGCATGTACAAACTGAGTTATTCAGCTTGTTTGGGGATACAGTTTTTATAGTTTGACTGTTTGGATGAAAGGGATTTTTATTTCATAAAGCTACTAGACTCAGGTGTTCAAGTTGGGAGTGCAAATAAGATTGTGTGTGTTCATGTGATTAGTAGTGGTTTTATTGAGCCCAAATAGAGTTTTATTTGTTTGAGGAATTTTGTTTATTTGCTCAATAGAATTCTTCGTTTTTATGTTTTATGCTGGAGATAGATGGGTAGCCATATATATTGAATGTGTGTGTGTGTGTGAGACTGACTGACTGATTGATTGATTGATTGATAAATAGTTTCTATTGACATGAAAATTGAGTAATACACCTTTGGCTGCATATCTTCCTATATTATTTACAATGTGTTGTGATTATCTGTAGATTGGCTGAAATCTTTTTTTCATAGTAAATTGGGGAGCAAAAAAGAGGAGCAGTTATACAGGGCTTGTTGATGACTTGAATGAAAATGTTATTTAATTTACATTCTGTTTCTTTAAATGGATAACATGCTATTCTTGTGGTAGGAGTAATGCCTATGGAAATGTATTCCTCCTAAAATCTGTTTTGCTCTGTACCTTTGAATGTAAGTGTACTTGACTCTCTCTTCTTTGTGGCAGCCCCTGAGATATTGGAACACTGCTATCATGTCTCCCCTAGTCCTTCTTTTCATTTGACTAGACATACCCAATTCCTGCAACTGTTCTTCATATGTTTTAGCCTCCAGTCCCCTAATCATCTTTGTAGCTCTTCTCTGCACTCTTTCTAAGAGTCTCAACATCTTTTTTACATCGTGGCAACCAAAGCTGAATGCAGTATTCCAGTGTGGCCTTACCAAGGCATTATAAAGTGGTATGAAAACTTCACATGATTTTGATTCTATCGCTCTGTTTATGCAGCCTAGAACTGTGTTACCTTTTTTGGCAGCTGCTGACATTGCTGGCTCATATTTAAGTGATTGTCCACTAGGACTCCAAGATCCCTCGCACTGTTACTACTATTGAGCAAAGTACCACATTCACTGTACCTGTGCATTTGATTTTTCTTGCCTAAATGTAGATTTTTCTTGCCTAAATGTAGAACCTCACTTTTTTCACCATTGAATTTCATTTTGTTAGATAGAGCCCAATGTTCAAGTCTGTCAAAATTTGGGTTAGACAGCATCACCACCAGATGGATTCGTAACTGGCCCACATTTTTCTACTTTATCTAGTAGTAGGTTATGGTCTATCAAATGCCTTACTGAAGGCCAAGTAAATTATATCAACAGCATTCCTCTGGTCCACTAATTTTGTCACTTTGTCAAAGAATGCACAATGTAATTGTAATTGAAGACTACGAAATGGAAGCACAAAACAATTTGTAAACCAACCGACACATTGTATGTATATATAGAGAAGATGGCTTGATGCTTTTATGTTTTGTTTGTCTATGTTTGTCTTAAAAACCATTTTTTTTTTTTAAAGAATGCAATAAAATTAGTCTGGCATGATCTGTTTTTAACAAACCCATGTTGGCTTTTGGTTATTACTTTGTTTGCTTCTAGGTGTTTGCTGATTCGTTGCTTGATTATCTTTTCCAGAATCTTCCCTGATATTGAGATCAGGCTGATAGGACTGTAGATTCCTGGATCTATTTTTTCCCCCTTTTTTGAAGATGGGAACTACATCAGCTCTTTTCCAGTCCTCTGGCAGCTCCAGAATCTTTGAAAAATATAGTTCAGTAGTTCTGGGATCTCATCTGCCAGTTCATTCAGAACCTTGGGGTATAATCCATCCGGTCCTGACAATTTGAACTCATCTAGGGTAGACAGGTGTTCATTCATCATTTTCTTCCCTATTTTAACTTGTGTTCCTATTCTGTTTTTTGTGGTGCTGTTTTTGATAGGTTGGACTGTTGCTTCTCTTTGTGTAAAGACAGATGTAGGGGTAGGATTCAAATTTCTTAACAACTGTTTCTGTGAGAATGGCCTAATTTGTGGGTATAGCTAGGTGGTCATGTGACTAGAATGGGTATGGCTAGGTGGTCAGGTAACTGGGGTGGGCATGGCTAGGTGGCCCATGTGACTGGCAAACAAAATAGAAGTGGTCCTTGCTTAATAGCCAGTTTCTTAGCAAGTGTTCTAATTTATGACTGACCTCCCCAGAGCTACTTGACCTGTTTTTGGAGTTTTGACAGCCATGCTCTCTCTCTCACACACACACACACACACACACACACACACTTATGACCAGTTACAACATCCCACACTGTCATGTGACTGAAGTTTTCTGTTTTTTGCCAGTTTCCAACAATCCCTTCTAGTTTCCAGTTAAAAATGCCTATTGGGGAAAAGAGACTTTTTTTAACAACCAGTGTTTGCTTAATGACCACAAGATTCACTTAATGACCATGGTGTTTGCCTAACCCAGGGTCTGCAACCTTAAACACTCAAAGAGCCATTTTTCTATTTTCTTTTAAATAGATCTCTCTCTGTCTCTCTTTCTTTCTCTTCCCTCTCATCTTTCTCTCTCTTCTCTCTTTTTCTTTCTCCCTCTCTCTCTCATCTCTCCCTCTCTCCCTCTCTGTCTCTTGTCTTTCTCTCTTTTCCTCCCTCCCTCCCTCTCTCTGTCCCTGGAGGGGAAGAAACATCTGGACTTGTGCTGAGTGGTGGGAATCTGATGATCCAGTACTGTAGACCAGATGGCTGGCAGGGAGATAGGGCAATCCTGCAGTTTCCCCCCCCAAAAAAACGCTTCTGGTGAGGAAGAAGAGAAATGCATCGGGAGGAGACTTGGTGAGTGTAAGAGGGGCGGCAAGCGCTTCATGGCCCTGAGGGGGTCAAGTCTCCCTGCTCCCATCATCTTCACATGAGGTTATCGCTGGCAGCTGCTTCCTGTGCTGATAGCAGTCAACCTGGCTGCTTCCCTCCTCCTTCTCGGCCTCATACATACAGAGCAAACACTCACACATCTCACGGTCCTGGAGGGACTTGCCCACGCACCGACTTCTTGCAGAAGATCCTCCTGGTGCCGTGTGTGCACGCTCTACCCAAGAAGGAGGAGAAGAGTTGCTGAACTTTTCTTCCATCCCTTCCCTTCACAGCAGAGCTCCTCAGAAGGCAGCTCCTGTGGCCTGGCTGCCCCTTTATGGTCCCCCCCCCCGTCGAAGTACCTTAAAGGGACAGGCTGCAGCGGCTACCTTCGTGCTGCAAAGGGAGGAAGAAAAATTCAACAATTCTTCTCCTTCTTGGGCATACACACAGAGCGTGCTGTGCACATATTGTGTGTGCACGATGCTGGAGGGACTCGCCCATGCACAGAAGGTCCCAGCTTCATGTGTCCATGCTCTGTGTGAATGCCTGACAAGGAGGAGAAGACTTGCCAAGTTTTTGTTTCCTCTCTCTCTTCTGACACACTGGCCAGACAAGTGAGCAGTGTCACGTGGGGCAAGTGTCCTCCCAGCCAGCACAGCAGTGGGTCTCTGACCTCATACAAATGCAAGTTTGCAGACACCCCAGGATTCCAGGCTTTGGCTGCAAGAACTGCAAACAGCCTTTCCCACTACACACTTCCTCCTCCCGCCGCCCGACAGAAAGCACCTGACCCAAAGACACAGCCCTCCATGACAGAGTCCTTCCCAGGGAACAAAGCAAAAACTTACTAATCCATCCTGAAGGGGAGCTTCAGAGTGGTGGCGGCAGCACTCTGGGAGGACAGTCCTCCTGTAAGCCCCCATCAGGAAACAGCTCCAGGTGGCAGAGAGGAACAGGATTCAACCTGGCTGCTTCTCTGCCGCCTGGAGCTGTTTCCTGATGGGGACTTACAGGACCCAAAGCTAAATTTCGCTGTCTCCCAGCTAGACCAGCAGGGAGAGAAGCAGCTTCTGATCCCGCCAGAGCCAACATTAGGCTCTCCACACATTCTCCTGCTGCTTTTGCTGGGAGAGCAACAGTGTTTCTTGCACAGCAGTAAGCTAAATTTCGCTATGCCAAGAAAGACTCTCTCACTTTCCCAGCTAGATCAGCAGGGGAGAGAAGCAGACACTGACCCAGCTGAAGCCAACACGGAGCTGCTCCATGTGTTCTTCGGCGAAGGCAAGTAGTGGGGGGAAGATGACTGGCAGTGGCAGCAAAAGGCAACTGATGGGGGAAAGGTGACTAGCAATGACAGGTAGTGACTGGGGCTCACTCACCAATCGCGAAGGCAGGGAGCAATGGCCGGCATGGTGGATGGGCAAAAGCAGGCTGCAGGCAACCATGTCGCACATGCAAGATAAGGACTGGCTGGGTGGGGAGGGGAGGGGTGGGCGGAGAGGGGCAGGGCCAGCCAGTGGTGCAATTTGCCAGTTCTCCAAACTGCGCAGAATCATAACTGGTTCTATAGAACCGGTCTGAACCGGTAGAATTCCACCCCTTAACAGATGCAAAAAACAAGTAGTTCTGCTTTCTCCTTATTGCTTGTCATCTTCTTGTCATTTTCTACCAGCAATAGACCTATTGTTTCCTTTACTTTTTTCTTGTTTTTAACATGTTGGAAGATTTTTTTTTTGTTATTTTGTACTTTTGTCGCAAGCCTTTATTCATTGTGTACCTTAGCTCTCCTCACTTCATCTTTACACGCTCAGGCTATTTGCTGATATTCTGCCTTGGTTATTTGTCCCTCTTTCCACTTTTTATACTTGTCCTTTTTGTCTTTCAATTTGTCAGAGAGTTCTTTATGAAGCCATGCTGGTTTCTTTTGAGAGCTGTTGTTTTTCTTCTTCATTGGTATTGTGTTAGACTGGGCTTTTATAATCTCACTTTTCAAAATTTCCCATGCTTCTTGAGTTATTTTCCCCTTGAGGATTCTCATCCATGGATTCCTTCCCAAACTCTTTCTAAGTGTATTGAAATTATCTCTCTTAAAGTCCAAGACTCTAGTTTGACTTTGTTGTACTACATTTTTATTTATTTATTTATTTATTTATTTAGTCAAGTGATTATAAGATAAGAGGTATAAGTATAAACATAGTTATGAATACACAATATTCATATTCAAAAGAAACAATAGGACAGGGATGGTAGGCACGTTGGTGCATTTATGCACGCCACCTACAGACCTCTTAGGAAAGGGGTGAGGTCAGTAGTAGACAGTCTAAGGTTAAAGTTTTTGGGGTTTGGGGAAGAAACCACAGAGTCAGATAGTGTATTCCAGACATTGACCACTCTGTTGCTAAAGTCATATTTCCTGCAATCAAGTTTGGTGCGGTTTACCTTGAGTTTGTATCTATTGTGTGCTCTTGTATTGTTATGGTTGAAGCTGAAGTATTCATTGACAGATAGGACATTGCAATGTATAATTTTATATACTATACTTAGATCGGACCAAAGGCAGCGTAGTTCTAGGTTTTCTAGGTCTAGAATTTCAAGTCTGGTGGCATAAGGTATTGTGCAATGAATAGAGGAGTGGGGAACTCTTGTAAAATATTTCTGGATTTTCTCAACTGTGTTAATATCAGATACATAATGCGGGTTCCAGACTGATGAGCTCTATTCAAGTATTGGTCTAGCAAATGTTTTGTATGCTCTAGTTAGTAGTGTGATATTACCAGAGAAAAAGCTACGTAGGATTAGGTTAACAACTCTGAATGCCTTTTTGGCTATGTAGTTACAGTGGGCTCTAACACTTAGATCATTAGAGATGAGTACTACAAGGTCCTTGATAGTGTTTGGATCATCAACAAGGTCTTGACTATTCAGCTTGTATTTTATTTTCTGATTTTTTTTGCCAATATGTGAGACAGAGCATTTATTTGTTGAGATTTGAAGTTGCCATTTGTTTGACCATTCTGATACATAGTCAAGGTCTTTTTGAAGGGTAGCAGTATTGCCTGTGGTGTTGAATAGCTTCATAATATTGAATTCCAATAGTGCATGATCACTTGCCCCCAAGGTTCCTGTAGCTTCAACGCCTTCTATTATTTCATCTCTGTTAGTGAAAATTAAGTCCAATATGGCTGACCCTCTTGTTCCCTTCTCTACTTTTTGAGAAACAAAGTTGTCTGCTAGGTTTGTTAGGAACCTGTTGGATCTTCCACTTGAGACAGTTTGTCTCCCAGTTGATGTCAGAATAGTTAAAATCCCCCATTACAATTATGATGTGCTTCCTACATATCTTAAGTTACCTGACTAGCAAAAAGTTCATCGATTTCCTCTGTTTGGTTGGGTTGCCTATAGTATAGTCCTATGGAAAAATATGGCAAAAATACACTTGCTCTTCATCAAACACTGAGAACTAATACTAGTTTAAGATTTAAAAACCAGTGTGCTATAATGGAATAGGATTTTTTTTTTCATCTGTGATATTGGGTAAAGGAACAGAGTTTTTCATATTTCTATTCTTACTAATATTGAACACGCTATTTTTCTGTTTCTTAATTGTATCTGAAAATGGAACAGAAACAAATTTAAACAGAATTTTATAGTTATGTTTCAGTTTTGTATATTTATTTGCTTTTTAAAAGATTCACCTATTATTGCAATTGATTAGGACTCTTGATAATATGCAATATCCCAAACTGTTAATTTATTATGGGAGTCAGGCAACATATGCATGTTATTATTATTAATAATAAGGCCTTGAAAAAATCCGTATCAATTAATTGCAAATGCAGATTTTCTTGGTGCAGCTTACAGTTTGTAAAGTTTAATAACTTATGTGTACTGCATTTTCATTGTTAAGAAGTAGAATTTTAATTTGTCAATTCAGCCTGCTCAGCTCTTTGTTTTTGTACATTTGACTGCTTTATAGATTCCTAGCACACAAATTATGTTATGCCCACAACAAATTTTACTGTGCATTATTGATGAAAAAGAGATGAAAAATAGTAGGGAATAAATCTGCTCTATCACATAAATTGTAATTTAAATAAAGATACATTTTATCATTGTTACCAGTGCAACATTCATCAAATCAAGGCATATACTAGAGTTAATCTATGGGAAAGTATGCAGTTTTCATAGCAGCTATCAGTCTTTCCAATACTGTGTCGTAGTATTATTGAATGGGATCTATTTATATTGGGTATTTTTTGTTTGTGAGTGTGTGTATGGTATTTTCTTCTAGCTTCTTCTGGGTAACCGTTGTTTGTTTTATTAATAAAGTGAAATTGTAATGTTATATTAAATTATATTAAATGATTAGGATACTTACTACATACTTGTGATCATGTGATCAAAATCAGGGCACTTGGCAACTGGCATGAATTTACAATGGTTTAAAACCGTTATAGCTGCCATTCTTCTAATTTAATACTATATCCGAAATTTATTTATTTTTTATTTATTTGATTTGTCAATCGCTTACAAAATAATAGGTATAGGTATAAACATGAGCAAGAATACAGGAAACAGGTACGAATAAATGGGGACAATAGGACAGGGACAGTAGGCACGGTGGTACACTTATGCACACCCCTTACAGACCTCTTAGGAATGGGGTGAGGTCAATAGTGGATAGTTTGAGGTTAAAGGAGTGGGGGTTAGAGGATGTATCAACAGAGTCAGGTAGTGCATTCCAGGCATTGACCACTCTGTTGCTAAAGTCGTACTTTCTGCAATCAAGTTTGGAGTGGTTAACATTGAGTTTGTATCTGTTGTGTGCTCTTATATTGTTGTGGTTGAAGCTGAAGTAGTCACTGACTGGTAGGACGTTGTAGTAGATAATTTTGTGTGCTACGCTTAAGTCCAACCGTAGGCGGCATAGTTCAAGATTGTCCAAGCCCCAAATTTCAAGTCTGGTGATATAGGGTATTCTGTTGCGAGCAGAGGAGTGTCGTACTCTTCTCGAGAAATACTTCTGGACTTGGTCAATTGTATTAATGTCTGATATACAGTGCGGATTCCAGACAGATGAGCTGTATTTGAGTATTGGTCTAGCAAAGGTTTTGTATGCCCTAGTTAGCAATTCAATATTTCCAGAGAAGAAACTTCATAAGATTAGATTTACAACTCTTAATGCCTTTTTGGCAATGCTGTTACAGTGAGCTCTGGCACTTAGGTCATTAGATATGAGTACTCCTAGGTCCTTGACAGAGTGAGGGTCATCAATGAGGTCATTTCCACCTAGTTTGTATTTGGTGTACTCTATTTTTTTTTTACCAATGTGTAGGACAGAGCATTTTTGGTTGAGATTTGGAGTTGCCAATTGTTTGACCATTCAGACACATAATCAAGGTCACTTTGAAGAGCAGTAGCATTGTCAGTGGTGTTGAGTAGTTTTACATCATCCGCAAAGAGGACACAGTTGCTTATAAAGTGATCACAAAGGTCATTTATATAGAGTGAAAAGAGTGTGGGTCCAAGAACGCTGCCTTGGAGGACACCACTGTTAACTCGAGCAGGGTTTGATATAGCACTCTCTATTTTTACTATTTGTTGCTGTTTGAGAGGAATGCAATAATCTACTTATGAAGGGATCCGGAAATGCAGTAAGAATTTCGTTTTAACAGTAGTTTGTCATGTACCACTGAATCAAAGGCTTTGCAGAAGTCAATGTAAATTGCATCTATTGCTTTACCCTGGTCGAGTAAAGTAGTCCGTATGTTTTTGCAGTGTAGAAGTTGTAGGTTGCAGCACAATTTTTTCCTGAAACCAAATTGTTTTTTGGAGAGTAGGTTGTTTGACTCTAAGTGGAGAGTGATGAATTGGTTAATGATTGATTCCATGACTTTGCACGTGACACAACACAGTGAGATTGGTCTGTAGTTTTCAATCCGGCTGGGGTCACCTTTTTTTGAAGATAGGGATGACCGTAGCTAAGGAGCTGGTTCTGGATGGTATATAATGCTTAGGGGTTCAGCTATGACAGAGGAAAGCTTTTTTAAGAAGTATGTACATAATCCATCGGGGCCAATAGATAGGGATGCCCATGCTATCATAGATACTTTTACAATTTCTTCATCCCCATTAAATCTTAGCAAATAGTTGTAAGTTTTTGTTATAAATTTCCCTTCCAGTCCTACTAAAATTTTATCTAATTGTTGCTGTTATTTGTCAAATCCATATTCCTCTAGGTCTTTTTTATATCTAGCCTGCAGTTGTATGTATGGCCACCAATCAATATTTATTTCTTGATCTCTCAGCTCTTCATTCGTTTTAAGCCTCCCTTGATTGTCTAATAGATCATTATATCTTGCCATTTTTCCTACGTCTAGTGTATTCAGATAGATCATCACCTCCATAGTTGACAGCCAGCCAAGTATCTTCATATAGTGCTTTTTTTAAATTCTCACCCAAGTCTGTACGAGTGAGTCCTTCATTTAAAATAAAAAAAAATAAAAATAAAAATATGAATGCACCTTGCTCCTCTTTTCCCAAAGGAAAGCAGGCCATCCTATCTGGAGGTCGTGACTTTCTAGTGTTAGGATCCTTTTATTATTTAAATTTAGCCAATCCCTTATCCAAATTTAGTGTCGCAGCCTGATAGTACAATTCCCACTCTGGGAGTCCAAAATCACTTCTACTTCTACTATCCTGCAATATTTTGAATTTTATACGTGGTTTCTTCCCTAACCAGACAAATTTCATTGTTGTTTTATTTAATTCTTCAGGGGGAAAAGTTATCTAATTTTATAGCGATCATTTGAAATAGATATAACAATTTAGGTAAAATATTCATTTTTATTGTGGCTATTCTTCCCAGTAGTGATAATTGTAAGTTCCCCCATAACTCCAAATCTTTTTTTATTTATTTTAATAATTTATTGTAATTATCTTCTTTTATTGAAGAATATCTTGACATTAACCATATTTGTAAATATTTAACCTTTTTTGTAGTTTGCAATCCAATTTTTCTTTCTAATTCTCTTTTCTGATTTTCAGTATAGTTTTTGACTATTACTTTGGGCTTATCTTTATTAATTTTAAGGCCTGCTACCTCCCCAAATTTTTCTATTTCTTGCAGTAAAATATGTCCAGTTTCTATTGGTTCTTCTATAAAAAATACTAAATCATCTGCAAATGTGTGAATTTTATATTTTTCCTTTCTAATTTTGATCCCTATTATTTCTGATTTTCGTCTGATTTGAACTAATAGCACTTCTAAGGACAAGATAAAGAGCAGAGGTGATAAATGACATCCCTGTCTCATTCCCTTACGTATCTTAAATTTGTCTGTAAAATCCCTGTTTAACAGTACGTTGGCCTTTTGCATAGAGTATATTGCTTGTAACATTTTTTTAAATTTTGTTCCAAATTTCATATTTTTTATTTGTTGAAGCAAAAACTGTTAATTTAAATTATCAAAAGCCTTTTGCACATCCAGAAAAATTAATGCAGCTTGTTTTTCAGGATGGGCTTCAGAATATTCTAAAATATTTACCACCATTCTTGTATTGTTCCTAATCTGTCTATTCAGTAGAAATCCATTTTGGTCTGGATGTATAATTTCGTTCAATAGTTTTTTCATCCTTTCTGCTAATATAATCATAAATATTTTATAATCAGCATTTAGCAGCGAGATAGGTCTGTAATTTTTAATTTGTTGCTGATTGGTACCTTCTTTTGGAATTAAGGTGATGTATGCCTCAGCCCAGGATTCAGTTAATCTAGCCTCTGGCAGTGCCTCATTATATACTTCCAACATTATTAATTCCAAAGATTTGTATATGTTCTTATATAATTCCCCTGGGAGACCTTCTGGCCCCAGGGTTTTATTGCTTTTCTGTTTTTGAATTGCTTTTCTCAATTCTGCTAACATTATTTCTTTGTTCAGCATCTCTTTTTTTTCCCCGAGATCGGAGGTAGACCTTTTTCTTCTAGGTATTACGCTATATTCTCCTTTACTATTTCTTCCTGTTTATAAAGCCTCTCAAAGTTGCCTAATTCTTTTCTTCCATGTAATAATGTAGGTTCCCTTTTTTTGTCTCGTAATTGTTGTATTAATCCTTTCTCTCTTTTTAATTTATAGGACAACCATCTTCCCGGTTTGTTCTAAAATTTGTTTTACAAATTTTAGATTTTGCACCCTTTCTTCTTGTGTTAATAAATTTAATTTATACCTAGTCAGGACCATTTTCCCCTTAATTTCATCATTTTGATGTTCTTTTTGTAGTTCAGATTCATATTTTTTAATCTCTTCCTGTATTAAGTTTTGTTGTCTAGATTTTTCTTTGTTTCTTTTTGCCATATAGGATATCATTATCCCCTTTACATAAGCTTTAGTAGTGTCCCATAGATTCTGCAGTGATGTATGCTGTTTCACATTTTCCATAAAAAATAATTCCAATTCTTTTTTAATCATTTGGCCATATTCTTTTTCTTTCAAGATCTATGGGTTCAATGTCCATCTTCTTCTTTTTCCTTGACCTTTCCAATTTACCTTCAGAGGATTATGATCTGCCCATGTATTTGGCATAATTTCCATTGTATCTATGTCTTTCTCCATTTCCCCATTTATCCAAACCATATCAATTCTTGACCATGACTTATGTGGATTAGAATAAAAGGTATATTTGTTCTGAGTTTAATTTTCACCAAATTTTTCTTCCTTCATTATTATTTCAAAAAAATTGTTTTGGTAAATTTTTCTTTTAGTTCTTATTTTTTTATTACATGTGTAATCCTTTTCAATGTCTACTACAGCATTAAAATCACCAACTAGGCATATCTTTCCCAACTTACTATAGAACTCCTGATTATCATTGGGGGAGTATATTACCTCCAATAACAGTTGTTTTTGTTGTATCATTAGTTCAATCATTAAAATTCATCCGTTCTTGTCCGCATCAATTTGTTTGGCTTTTAATCCTTCCCTCATATATGCTACTACTCCTCTTGTTTGTTTGTTTTTGGTCCGCCAGTGATGCATGAAGTGCTCCTACCTTTGGATAGTTTAAAAAGTTGCCATATTACTTCTTGATGTGTACCTCTTGTAGGCACACTATATCTACCTTCTGTTTTACTAGTTTTGTGAATGTTTGTTTTCTTTTGGCAGGAGAATTTAATCCATTAATGTTTATTGATAATAGTTTAATGGGAGAAATTATGGACTAAGAATTATAACAGAGGTCTCCAAACTTGGCAACTTTAAAACTTGTGGACTTCAACTCCCAGAATTCTGTTGAAGTCCACAAGTCATAAAGTTGCCAAGTTTGGAGACCCCTAAATTATAAATTAACGCTGTCCACGGCCTATAAAGAAAACCTTTATAAAATGTGGTTATGCCCTGAGACTAGGAAATATTGGGTCAGGATAAGGAACTGGCTACAAGAGATAACAAATCATCAAATTGAGCTCAAACTGGAACTCTTTCTGCTAGGAATAATGAAAGGTGAATGTAGTAAAAAGGTCAAATATATTATACTACACATTGTGACAGCATCCAGAATAGTCTTCACAAAAAGATGAAAATGGGATAGTACCTCCCCCCTCACCGAGGAATTGGTAATACAGAAAGTGGTGGAATGTGCCGAGATGGATAAGCTCATGTTGGAACTAAAAGGCAGAGAAGAATCTGAATATTATGTGGTATGGGACAAGTGGTGTACTTAGTTAAAGAATAGAAATAAAGATTAATGTAAATATAATTACATATTTGTATGTATATTGTCAATGTCACAGTGTTGTCAAGAATGTATAAGAGATTTGTATTTTGGAAAATCACAATAAAAACATATTTTTAAAAAACTGCTGGGTCACATGATCATCATTTGTGACCTTTCCAGGAGGCTTCCAACAAGCCAAGTAATAGGAGAAGCCAGATTTGTTCAATGACCAAGGCAAAATCTATTGTAAAATTGGTGTGACTCACTTAATGAGCACATCTTTAGTGAAGGCAATTCCAGTCCCAGTTGTGGTCATAAGTTAAGGACTACAGGTAGTCCTCAACTTACAACAGTTTGCTTAGTTTACAACAGAACTGAAAAATGTGACCTATGACAATTTTTCAGAGTTATGACCTTTGCAGCATCACCATGATCATGTGATCAAAATTCAGATGCTTGGCAACTGGTTCATATTTATGACCCCTGCTGTGTCCCAAGATCATGTGATCACCTTTTGTGACCTTCTGACAAGCAAAGTCAATGGGGAAGCCAGGTTCACTTAACAACTGAATTACTAACTTATCAATTGTAGTGACTCACATAACAACTGTAGCAGGAAATGTTGTAAAATGGGGCAAAATTTACTTAACAAATGTCTCACTTAACATAAACTGTGGGCTCAATTGTGGACATAAGTTGAGGACTACCTGTACCTACACACTGGGATGCTACAGAAAAAATTAGAAAAATTTAATGGAAATAATGCTGAAGGGCAGTTTATTTGTCTATGGAGTAGGGTCTAGTATGTTCCCAAAAGGATTGGGACTCAGCTTTGGGGGTGCTCCTGTAATTGTTATTTGAGGCTCAAATGGTATAAAGAACAATTTTCTCTGCCTAGTCTGATAATTCCATTTTAACTCTGTCTGGGTGGTAATATACTGATTTCAAATTCAGTTAACTCCTGTTTTGATTATTGGAAAGATAGGCTAAATGTTCAAATGTTTAAATTATTCTAATATAGACCTAAAAGTGGCTTTATTCTGGGATTACTCTGTGGTTCAGATGAAATCAGTGCTTTGTTAGTATAAATTTTAATTTACAAGCTTCATCTGACATTAACTTGCTTTTAAACCTTTTTAATTACTTGAGGAGGAAAGTGTGAGGCTGTAACTCTAACCTTAATCCTAATGCCTAGCTATATACAGTACAGTTGCTAAAAGCCCAGTCAACATTTTGATTCATCTAAGTTTCTGCAAAAGAAGCTAGAACAGAGTGTCAGTTTCTTTGAGGGCTGCATCAGGGTTGTGGTTGACCTTGGTGGGGCAAAGTGGGCGTGGCTGGCTGGGCATGGCCAGCTCCCACTGCTGCTGTGCTCGCTCTCCTTAGGCAGAAAACTCATGGTGTGCACGGGAGGGCAAAGTATGTGGGTCAGAGGGAGACCCACTCCCTCTCCTTTCGAGGAGACCCAGATTTGTAACCAAAGCATCCTCAGGGATAGGATGGGAGACCACCAGGAGAGGTCAAGAGGAGGGGACAAGAGAATTGCAAAAGAAAGCAGGGCTGCTGATGGCCAAGTGCTAAGGCAGGATTTCTCTCAGACCCTCACTTTCATTTTAATCTCCCTCCCTCCCTTCTTTCTTTCTTCCTTCCTTCCTTCCTTCCTTCTTCCTTCCCTTTTCCCTTTTCTTCTTTTTTCTTCCCTCTTCATTCTCCTTTCTTTCTTCTTCCTTCCTGACTTCTTTTTTCTTTTTTTCTTTCCTCTTTCCCTTTCTCCTTTCCTGTCCCTTCTTGGATACCCAAATGCAAAAGGGGAAACATTTCTCAATGCCTCCTCACCTTGTGATCAAATGCCACTTTTGCTAGTAGTTTGTGGCCACGAAAAAGACTGAGAACAACCAGGCTCAATTTATCCCGTGCTTGCATTTAGTGGGGGCATCCACAGACAACAGTACTGCAAAACTATCAAAGTGGTGGCTGTGATAGTTGATCAGAGCTCTTCTGTTTTTTATGTGCAACAACTCTAGCATTTAGGAACAGAGCTAAGTTAGTTGTTTTTGTATTAATACACAATCCTTAAAAGGGCTCTCCTGTAGGGACCCAATTCAGACTGGAAATACAGCAAAGAAAAGTATTCCCCCCCCCCCCACTCTGCTTTGTCCTGTTTTCCCCACTGGAAATGGCTTTTTGCAACACACAAGGAGGTAATACTTCTTAAGAGCTCACAATTCAAGAATACCAATGTTAACTTGGATTGCCAACAAAGTCCTGTCTGTGACAAAACAGAACACAAAATTGCTTTCTTCTTTGAGCGCAAGTCTCAATGGAAAGAAGTCTTTTAGTGCAGGGATGGGATTCAAATTTTGTGACAACTGGTTCTGTGGGCATGGCTTAATTTGTGGGTGTGACTTGTTGGTCATGAGACTGGGTGGGTATGGCTTGGTGGTCACGTGACTGGGTGGGCATGGCTTGGTGGTCACGTGACTGGGTGGGCATGGCTTGGTGATTTTGACAGCCATGCACACACACACACACACACAAACACACCCTTTAACCCTGCTATTCTTAGATTCTGTAAGGATCTCCTGCTGGAGCAGGGGGTTGGATTAGATGACCTCTGAGATCCCTTGCAGGCCAGCCCTAGATTGGTGTGCTGCTTCAAAGAGTCTTCTGAAGCCAGGGTTTGTGTCCTTCCTTCCTCTCCTTTTTGTTCTCTCTCCCTCCTTCCATGTATCTATCTATCCATCCATATATCTCATTTACTTTCTCCCCTCTCCCTCACTTTCTTTCTCTTTCTTTCTGTCCCTTCCTTCTGTGCCCCCTTTCTTCCTTTCACTTCCTTTCTCTTTCCCTTTTTCTTTCTTTCCCTTTTCTCTTTCTTTTCTTTCTTATCTCTTCCTTTTCTCTTTCCCTCTCTCACTTTCTCTCTTTCCCCATCTCTCTTCCTTCCTCTCTCTTTCTCTCCCCCCTCCCTCTTCCCCCCCTCTCTTTCTCTCTCTCTCTTTCCCTCTCTCTTCCCCCCCCCCCACGCACACAAACACACACACACACCTGGTCTGGGATGAACTGTGATCCGGCAAGCTCCAGTCAGCAGTGGGTGGCAGGAAAAGGAAGAAAGGGGGAGGAGGGGGTGTGTGCGGCTGCAGCAGGGCCTTGAGCACCCCTTGCCCCAGCCCTCCCAAAGCATCTCAGCAGATGGCAGAGACGGTGGACCTGGCTGTCTCCCATTTTTCCCCCGGGAGAAGCAGGCAGAGGTGGCGGAGATGCTGTGATGATGGTGCTGCATACGGGTGGCAGCCGGGTCTGCCGCCCAACCGGTTGGAGCACTGCCACATGGTAGGGAGAGCTGGGAGAGTGCCTCATGGTGGCTTAGCCAGCCAGCCAAGCCTGGGGATGTTGGAGGGGACAGCTAAGTAGGCCCCAGCCAGCACTGCTGGTGGGATGGGGCCGCGCCAGTGGGGGAGCCAGCCAGCTGAGCCTGGGGATGTTGGAGGGGACAGCTAAGTAGGCCCCAGCCAGCACTGCTGGTGGGATGGGGCCGCGCCAGTGGGGAAGCCAGCCAGCTGAGCCTGGGGATGTTGGGGGGCACCTAGGTAGGCTGGACGAGGCCCAGGGAGCTCCAGGGACAGTGGGAGAAGGACTAGTATGACTTGCAGGCTTACCTGTGAGCAAGCAGATCAGTGGAGAGGTTTGTGTTGGCTCCGGACTGCTCTTGCTGGGAGAGCCTCTCCCAGCAGAGCAAAAAGCTTGCAAGTTTCCTTCCCTTCAGGAAACAGCTCCTGGACAGCAGAGAGAAACAGGATTCAACCAAGCTGCTTCTCTGCTGCCAAGGAGCCGTTTCCCAAAGGGAGGGGGACTTGTAAGCTTTTCGCTCTGCCGCAGTGAAAGGCAGGCAGAAATGGCTGGCCTGGTGGGCAAAAGCAGGCTGCAGGCATGTCGCACATGTGCACAATGTTGCGCATGTAAAATAGGGATTGACTGAGCAGGGAGCAGAGAAGCGGGCAGAGAGGGGCGGGGCCAGCCAGGGGACCGTTTTACCGGTTCTCTGAACTACTGGGAACTGTAACAACTGGTTCTATAGAACTGGGCCAAACCGGTAGAATCCCACCCCTGTTTTAATGGCAAGAAACCAAGATGAGTGACATTCAGCAAAATTTCTTGGCTAGCTAGAAAGATTTGATATTCAGACATGATTGTTATATACCCTTTCTGAGTTTTGGTCTAAAACTGGTTTTTGATGACATTTAATTCTGTGCTTGGTGATGTTTAATCTGTGTTTATTGATGGGATACTTCCCTATTCAACTTTGTCTGGAACGAAGAAGGTTAATCTCTCTTCCTGAAAGGAAGCAGGGTTGAGAAATCTAATTCCTGTGTCTATTTGTTCTGGTAATTGGTCTGACAAGCAACAGCTATTATGTTTACCTTTTGGATACATTCTATAGTGCTAATTGCATTTTTTGTGGTTAGGTTTATCTCAAGTGTTTACACCTGAGCTTGCTTGAGATAGGAGCTCTGCCAATGAGCCAGACAGGGCTTTTCTTCCCTTGTGTAAATGGTTATGATTTAATTATTTGTATTGTGTTTGGATTATTTGTGCCCCATTGTTTCTTCTTCTGTCTGGGGAGAGGGCCCTTCCTTCACTCTGTTGAAAAAAATCTTCTCCTAATCTGAAGTCTTTCTAAAAAGATTGTTCAAATGCTTATGTAATTTTATATCTTGTAAAATGATGAAAACAAATGAAACGTACAAAAAATCAAATAATTCATACATCTAGGCTAATTCTTTACTCCACATATTGGTCATGTACCTTAAAGTGCTTTTAATCATAATACAGAAGCACATTAATAAATTTCTCTCTCATATTTAATGATAATAATTTATGATAGATAGCATTATATGTCTGCTAATTATGTACTCTCCAATGAAAATGTTTAAGAATCAATAGGAATGTAATACTTTTTGCTTGAGATTTTTCTCTCTTCATATTCATCAGAACAAAATATTTTAGTGCTGATTTTTATTTGCTTGTCTAGTGTATAGAATAATATACTTTAGTAAGTATTTCAAGTGTTTCTCTATTTAGCCAAATGAAGTAGTATACAGGGGAAGTGTAAGGTCTTGCCTCTCCAATCCTCTCAAGAAAGCAGGACTCTTGAAACAGGAACCATTTCAAAAGGAACTTTTATTGGAAGATAGTGATAGCAAGAGATGTAGGCAGGAATTAAGTTTCCTGCTTAAAAACAGTAAATTAAATCAGTGCAGACAGAGCCTCTCCCAAAGTCCAGTATATTGTCAAGCCAATCACAAGGTGTAAAGATATTATGAGAAACCCAGGCTGAGAAGGTGATAAATGACAGTATCCCAGGCAACGCTGCTTCTCTTCTCTAGAGACAAGATAAGGCACCTGGCTTGAGGCTTTTTCCTTTCCCACTCCCAGGCCCCAAATGTTACAGCAAAGCAATGCAGGAAATAGAAATAGAATACAGAGATCCCTCCGAGCCTCCCCACTCCTATCAGAATACCAGCGTCCCTATAGAAATATATGGGACCTGACAGAAAGCTCTATTTTCTTCTTTAGATTATTGATGTACATTTTTATGTTCATACTGATACATATCTATTCCATTTTTGTGTGTGTCTCCATTACATTACATTTCATTCAAATCTATTCTACAAGATAAGGCAGATTTTATACTTTAATCTTTGGACTGAACTTTAATCTTTGGATTACACTTTGGACAATTAGTATATCTGCTGCAAAAGTTTAGTGATATTTGGAAAATGAGACCTGATTTTTCTTTATGGAAAATCACAATAACTTGCAACAAATAAATTTTCTTAGTTCTTACAATGTAAGTTTTCCTAAATTTTATGAGATTAACTTACTGGGAAATAATGTGAGTTGTAGCCCAAAAATAATACATTTTGAGAACTCTAAATTGATGAAGCCTGGTTTGCATTCATCTATACTTTCTGTTTCTGAAAGCTGGGTTCACAGTTCTTCTACTGACAGTTCCCAAAATGTAATATTTGTGTTCTCTTGTTTTTCAATACATTTATTCATTTGTATAATGTTGTTCAGAAAATCTCAATAAATATTTTCCTAAATGGCTTCTCTGATTTCATGAATATCTAGCAGTCATAAAACTAGTACCTGCTTACATGTAACAAAATCATTATCTTAAAATGGTATTTGCATTATAACAGCTGGAGATAATAATATATTCCCCAAAAGAAAGCATTTTGTTTAGCCAGCTATATAGATTATTGGAATTAAAATATAGTAATAAAGAAGTGAAATTTGAGCAAGATTGCTGGATAAAACTGCCCAAATGTAATTTATGTGATTTCTATTAAGTCAAAAAATCAAAATATGTCATGTTGGGAGTACTTACAGATCAATTTATATTGGATTTGATTTTAAGGCATGAAGAGCGTTTGCTCCAGTACAGGAAATCTGCAACATATAAATGGAGAATGACAGCAGTTTGAAATGTACAGTATTGAAAAGTCCTCTCCAGTTAAGCTGAATCTGATATTTCTTAATTTATCAACATCACCTTTTTCAATATATGGATTATACATGCTTAATTTATTGTAACATAAAAAGGTAACTAGATACGACTTTGAATCATTTTGCTTTGTTTTAACCAGCCACTTGTGTCTAGAAGTCCTACAAGCAGTGTGGCAACACCATCCAGTACTGTCAGCACACCTACTAAAAGAGACAGCTCAGCCCTCCAGGACCTCTACATACCACCACCTCCAGCAGAGCCTTATATTCCCAGGTGAATCATCACAATTGATCATACTCTTAATTTTACTCAGGGTTATAAGAATGTGCAGTGATCCATATCTGGGGGGGAGGGAAGGGACATGAAACCATCATTATTATATTACAACCATGGCAATACTGCATAAGTAAAAGAAGAAAGGCATTTACAATTCATTGAACATTCAATGTCCAAAATTTTGGCACTTGGTTTTGGATAAATTATATCAGTAAAATACATACATTTGTGATTTCAGAATGCACATTGCCTACTTTCAATTTGCATTTTTTGCAATTGGATATTAATTGTCTCCATACCTGCCCCCACCCCTCAAAAAAGCTATCTCACCTACTAAAAAAGTTTCCCTACATTTATATGGAACTGAAAGTGAAAAGCAAAACTATTAGCAGGCACAATATTCAAATATTAATTCATAGAACAGATTTATTCACTTGTTAAAAACAGTCCTTTATTAAAAATAATAACGATGCTAAATCTCTTTGTTGCAATTGGAAAGGCTATACTTGGTCACTGCATTCTGTGCTAGATAGATGCAAATACTTTGCTCAGAGTTGAATATTATTATTTCTGAATTGAAGTTAGAAGAGTCATTGGAGATAAAGGAAAATATAAACCATAAAGGATAGCAAAAAAACAATACCCTACATCACAAAAAGGGGAGAGAAAATCCCAGTTGCCATTAAAACATTTTGTTTTACTTAGAGAAATTCATAGAAAAATGTGACATTCTAGCTTTGTTATTTTCACAACTGCAAGTATTTCAAGCATCATTTGAATAATACTGCTATATCAGGATTTGATTCATCTGGTTAGAAAGATAAATACAGAACACAATGAATGAAGAAAAAAAATGAATTCACCATATTGCCCAGAAAATAAATAGGACTTATTTTCTTTTGGGCTTATTTTTGGGGAGGTCTTTTTTTTTTAAGTGCAGGAGGTGATGAGTGAGCAGACTGACAGAGTGGGAGTGCAGTTACCTCTGGCCCAACCCTCTCCATCCCACTGTCTGCTTGCCTGCAGCTGTAACAAGCCAAGCTTGGCGTGCCCTGGCCTCCACCCTGCCTGTTGGCCCAGCTGCTTCTGGGACACTTCTTGGCTGCAGCAGGCACTATGCTGGCTGCCAAGTGGCTGCCCATGCTGCTGCTGGCCTCACAATGCTTTTCACCTTCCTGGCAGCACTGCTGTCAGCCACCCTGCTGGGCTGCTTCTGCCTAGTGTGAGGTGAGTCATCCCAGATTGAAAATCTTTGGACCACCACCAGCCTGCCAGGGCCCCTTTGCGAGCGGCTGCCAGTGGAGCCATGCTGCTTTGCCCGCTGCCACCTTTGGGCTGCTGAGCTCTGGCCTGCACGTCTGTTCAGTTCTGCAGGTGCTGGGTTACAGCTATGCTGAGCCCGGCACTCTTTGGGCCCTGGCAGGTGCTGCAGCTCTCTTACCGGCTGTGCAAGACAGGTGTGGGGCTGCCCCTGGTCATCTTTGGTGTCTGCCTCACCTGCAGTGGCTCTGCAGCCCACTGCCAATCCCTAGCTGTTACCCAGCAGCTTTCAATACCTTCCGCTGGAGCGACTCCATGCGCAGCTGGCAAGAGAGTTACAGCATCTGCAGAAGTCTGCAGAGCACCAGGCTCAGCATAGCTGTAAGCACCTGCAGCACCAAGTAGGCACGAAGGCCTGTGATCAGCAGCCCAAAGGCAGTAGCGGGCAAGGTGGCACAGGTGGCATGGCTCGACTAATGGCTCCTCGCAAATGGGGCCTGGCAGGCGGGTAGCAGTCCAGGGGTTTTCAATCTGGGATGACTCAACCCACAACAGGCAGGAGCAGCCCAGCAGGGTGGCCGAGTGCAGCATTGCCAGAAGGATAAAGAGTCTGTGCAAGGCCCACAGCAACATGGGCAGCTGCTTGGCCACTTTAAGACTTATGGATTTCAACTCCCAGAACTCCCCACAGCCCCCCCCCCCTCCCATGTTTCTGCTGGTCATCCTTTCCTTGTGCCAAAGATGCATGGAGAGAACATTTTTGGGATGTGTGTGGGGAAGCTGATTCTGACATGCCGCACGGCTTTCTGCCTCATAGTAGCAGCCTGAGCAAGACCTGAGCTCCAGGCCTGGTGGAGCACAAACTGTGGTTGCTGCCTGGTGAGCCACAAGGTGAGCTGCAGAAGAAACAGGCTCTTGGCTGCAAGGTTGCCTGGTTCTGCAGGCAGGGCTGGGGCTGGCAAGAGTGCACCAGAAACACCTCTAGGTGCCCAGAGAGACAGAATGGGAGGCAGTTCTTACCCCTCACTGGCTCAGCTGATCCATGGGGCTGTGATTAAGGGGCCGAGCTTCCATGAGATGACCAGGGAGGGAAGGGCTGCCTCCTTTGCTGGCCATGCTCACCCTCTTCACTTGGGCTTATTTTGGGAGTAGGGCTTATATTTAGGCCCAGTGGTGGGATTCAAACATTTTTACTACCAGTTCTGTGGGCGTGGCTTGGTGGGCATGGCAGGGGAAGGAAACTGTAAAATCCCCATTCCCTCCCCACCCCACTAACTTGCTTTTTTTAAGCTCCATTCTCCTGTGCACGGCAACAAAAGAAAACCCAGCCAGCTAGCTGGGACTCAGGAGGCAGGAATAGATGGGGGTGGGACCAGTCAGAGGTAGTATTCCAAACTACTCAAAATTTCTGCTACCTGTTCTCCAAACTACTCAAAATTTCTGCTACCAGTTCTCCAGAACTGGTCAGAACCTTTCTGAATCCCACCTCTGATTAGGCCCATCCCAAAAAATCAGGTCATATTTTCGGGAAAACCCAGTATTAATCCTCTTAGATGTGAATCTGTAAGACACTTGTTGCCAAAAGGGGCCATCCAGGAATATCAATAGAATAAAGTAGAGTAGAATAGAAATAGAAATAGAATTTTTTTATTGGCCAAGTGTGATTTGCCTAAGGTATTTGTCTTCAGTGCATAAGCTTTCAGTGTACATACAAGCAACAAGTGATAGATCATGATTATAATAATAAAATACTTTTATCATAAATCATAAGATATGACACTCAGTGATAGTCTAAATAAGCAATCAGCATAAATCATACTAGGATACTAAATAAAACAATATAACTTGTAAAATACAAGCAACAAAGTTATAGTCATAAGAAGATAAATAAGGAATAGGTAATAGAAAAGATGAGATGGATAATAGTAATACAGCCCTACTAGGTAGTTTGATAGTACTGTGGGAATTAGTTGTTTATCAGAGTGATGGCATGGGGGAAAATAACTGTCCTTGTGTCCGTAATAACTGATTATACTGTAGTATGTCAAGCATCCAGAAAGTATCCATGATATCAATCACTCTGAGACGTTATCTCTCCAATTGATTTATTAGGAACAGATCTGGCATGTCAAAAGCAATTTCCTAAATGAAGTTTTTTTCGTGCATTACACAGAATCCACCTTCTCTCCTCCCACTTCTATACTTCATAAATCACGAGAACCAATTAACTGCAACTGGAAATTCTTAATACAACACAGAATAACCTTGAACTTTTCAACTCCTCTAACTCTCTAAAGAAAAAAATGTGGCAGCTGAATTTCAAAGCTGACAGGTGTCCCCCCCCTTGAAAACTCCTCCTCCTAAAAGAAAAGAAAAAAGACACGTATACAGGTTAATACATTGTCCTTAACCCCCTCTCCCCCCACCACGAGGACCCTTCGGTTTGTGGGGAAAATCCTCATGGAATTGGTTAACCAATTGATCAGCATGAACATCCCAACTCTTTACCCAACTAGCATCTGAGAGGGGGTATCCTTTCCATAAGACCTAATATTGCAATCAGCCATGGTGTAATCTAGAATCAAGAATTTTTTGAATCTCATAATGTGTTTCCCCATGTACCGTCAATGGTTTAGGGGGAGCGAGTGGCAGTGGTCTTATCATCGATGTAGTAGCTGGTTTTAGTAAACTACAATGGAACACTGAATGAATTTTCCCCAATAGTCGAGGAAGACGTAATTGGACAGTGACTGGATTGATTATCTTTGAAATTGGGAACCGACCCAAGAATTTGGAACCAGCTTCTTACTGGGCAGTTTCAACCTAAGATACTTGGTCTACAAATATACTTTGTCCCCTACTTTAAAAGGCGGTTGAAGGGATCTATGTTTTTATAAATTTTTACAGCTTCATTCAAAGCTTTTTTTGTATCTTCCCAACCTTTCTTTAATGAGTCCATCCATTCTGTCAGGGACATGGATGAGGGAGGTTGTCTAGGTAACTCTGGCATCGGGACAAAATCCATTCCAGTGTTGACTTGGAATGGAGTCAATCCCGTGCTGCTATGTACTGCATTATTGTAAGCAACCTCTGCAAAAGGTACTAACTCAGCCTAATTTTCTTGTTGATAATTTACATAGTATCTAATGTATTGTTCAATCATGGCGTTAGCTCTTTCTGCTGCTCCATTACAAGCAGGATGGAAAGCTGAGGATAACCCTTGTGAGGAACCAATGGATTTCAGAAACTCCCTCCAAACTTTTGCAGTAAATTGTACCCCTCTGTCTGATATTACTCTACAAGGTACACCATGTAGTCTATAGATATGTTTCATGAACAGCTTTGCAAGTTTCTTCGCAGATGGAAGTCCTTTGCAGGCTATAAAATGGGCCTGCTTAGAGAATAAGTCAATTATAGTCCAAATGACCGTATTCCCTTCACTCTTAGGTAATTCAACAATAAAATCCATTGTGATTTCTTCCCAAGGTTGGGTTGGTTCAGCAACTTGTTGCAGGAGGCCAGGGGTTTTTCCAGTTCTGTGTTTCATTGTGGCATAAATTGAACAATTTTTTACATAGTCCTCGATATCAGGCTTCATTTTGGCCACCAGAACTATCTTAGTAAATGTAGGGTTTTTAGGAACTGAAGTGGCCTCCCAGCCAGGAGTCGTGGCTACGCTTTAGTGCCAGTAGTCTTAGGGTTGTGGGTACATAAAGCTTAGTCCCTTTCCAAGCTAGCCCATCATTCATTGTCAACTCGGTTTGATGGTCCAGGAACCAAGGATCGGTCAATAGGGCCGTTTTCAATTCCGCAATCAGCTTATCTTCCAGGCGTTTGCAGTTGGCTTGGGTTTGACTTGGCCTGCCAATTGAGGCGTTTGCAGTTGGCTTGGGTTTGACTTGGCCTGCCAATTGAGCATCTGAAATTAAGGCTTGTACTATTTCCTCTCGGTGGCTGTCAAACTGAGGTTTTCTGGACAGAGCATCTGCCAGTACGTTTTTCCCCCTGGGGTTAAAAATTAAAGTTGAAATTGAATCACTTGAAATATTGGGCCCAGCGGACTTGTTTGGGCAATAATCACCTAGGGGGTCTTTAGAGCCTCGAGGTTCTTATGATCAGTCCATACCGCAAAGGCCTTTGGCGCCCCTTCTAGAAAATACCTCCAAGTCAATAAAGCCCATCATACAGTGAATGCTTCTTTCTCCCAGACCTCCCACCTTCGCTCTGCGTCTGTCAGCTTTTTGGACACATAAGCTCAAGGCATCAGTCGGCCTTGAGAGTCTTTTTGCAGCAAAACGGCTGCCACCGCTACATCACTTGCATCCGTTTGGACAATAAAAGGCTTGGTCGTGCCTGGGTGCTGGAGGATGGGCTCTGTTGCGAAGGGGCGTTTTAATATCTCAAAAGCTTTCTGACAGTCCATAGTCCAAGCGAGGGGTTGACTTAGCATTGGTTTGGTGGGTGACGGGCCCATTTTTAATAGCTCTGTCAATGGGAGGGCAACTTCAGCAAGGGACGGAATGAATTTTCTATAAAAGTTGGCAAACCCCAAGAAACTTTGAAGTTATTTTGGGGTTCTGGGGGTTGCCAGTCCAGCACCACTTTCACTTTTCCAGGCTCCATTTCAATCCCCAGGTTGGATATTCAGTAGCCTAAGTGATGGACTTCCTGAAATAATCTGGGGGTTGTCTTCTTGAGAGAATTCTGACCGAAATTGTCTCTCTTCCCTCCAATCTGATAGAATAGCCATATGCCTGGGGCTAGAGAAAGATTTCTCTTCAGACAGCTGGGTTACCTCTGGGTTATAACAACTTCTTGAGTTGAAACGCTTCGGTATAGCTCCCAAATCTCTTTCTCCTACTTCCATCCTGAGAGCATCCATCATCTTCTCTGAACTAGGGCTGGCAGGTTCAATTAATGCTCCGGAGGGAGGGCCTCCACATGCTCCCCCCTGCACACCTCCAACTTCAGCTGATTGCTCCCTTTCTCCATTTCTGGGGAAAGAACTCTGGGGCATCAGCCAAGCCCATTCAAAAAATAAAAGTGTGACTTGGGAAATAAATATCAAGCATCCAGAAAGTATCCATGATATCAATCACTCTGAGACATTATCTCTCCAATTGATTTATTAGGAGCAGATCTGGAATGTCAAAAGCAATTTCCCAAGTGAAGGTTTTTTCACGCGTTACACAGAATCCACCTACTCTCCGCCCTTCTCTCCTCCCACTTCTACACTTCATAAATCACGAGAACCAATTAATTGCAACTGGAAATTCTTAATACCACACACAGAATAACCTTGAACTTTTCAACTCCTCTAACTCTCTAAAGAAAAAAATGTGGCAGCTGAATTTCAAAGCTGACATAATATGCTGCATATTCAAGTTCCAAAAAGCAAATAAGTTCCTCACTATATAATGTGATTGATTGCAGCAACCATTTCTAGATATACCTTGTTAAATAAATCAAAAAGTCCTATTGGATTCACATTGCAACATAAATTGTACAATATTTCCAAATACTTGCCTTTGAAAAATTCCTAGGTACAGAACAAGTCTAAGCAGAATTATTTGATTTTCAGGAGTCTTAAAACTTTTAATGTCCTAACTGCTTGCAATAAAAAACTTCAGCATAGGTTAAATAGGAGTTACTGAAATTTAATGTTAGTTAATGAAAATCTGTGCAATATTTATATAATAATATAGCACAGCATAAGCAATAACAATCATTTTCAATTTTCAAGCATCTAAAAGTATGATTTCATACAGAGACGAGAAGGGAAACCTTCCATGTGATGACACCGGAAGACACCTCGTGGGAAAGCCAGTACATAAAGGATCTGAATCTCCAAATTCATTTCTCGACCAAGAGTATAGAAAGCGTTTTAATGTTGTTGAAGAAGATGCCATTTTGTATTGTTATGAATATGAAAAAGGAAGAACAAGTAGTTCTGGAAGAAGAGAAAGCACACCAACATATGGTATGTATTAATAATATTAATTATTTAAAAGCTATTTTTAAGATTTTTTTTCTATTTACATATTTCCAATCTCAAAGACATAAACATTGTTTATGCCTATAAAAGCTAAATTATCATGTCCTTCTTCTCATTTTAATCCTCTTTTGTGTTTCATTAAATTTATCCCCAGCTGTGGAAGTCAGTTTTTGAAACCTTCTGAAGTGACCTAGGGTTCGTTGAAATACAAACCTTGACAGCTTTAGGTTGGTTCGAAGATAAGGAGGAAAGTGAATGAAAGTTGATGGATATTTGAGCACTACTAATTTGCATAAGCTTCCATTTTCATTTGTGCAAAGTTGCATTCATTTATTTAATTAGATAAATTAAAACTGGAAAATTATAATTGTATGCTATAATTTCAGCTTCAGACTACATCTGGACTTTTTAAAGTTTTGACTTAATTTGCAAATGTTGCACAGATAAAACAGGTAGGTCCATGCTAAATAGAGAAACAAACATAAAAGCCCATAGAACGATTCTAACAGACCGTTTTTGCTTCCATTCAGTCTTATTAGTCACATGAATATTCATGATTAATGTAATAAAAAATCCAGGAAAACAATTCCAATACCATTGTCACTGTCCCTCTCCAGATTAATATCTTCTGGTGGAGTCATTAGGATAGTTTCTGTCCTCAGAGCAGATGTAAAAGCTGGTTATATCAGTCTAAAAAGGGAAAGATTTTGTGCAAGAGGATAATCTGTTAAATCCTCAAGCATGCAAAGACCCCTGCTTGTATGTGGATGCCTTATTTTGGTATATGGGGATCAACAGTCTCCTCTTAACATTTTTAATGGAAGAAAATATTCTGCTTCTATATATGAAATTCTATTTTTTGCAGTTATCTTAATTATTTCAGAAATCCATGTGGCACACAAAAATACAACATAGTAAGGAAGCACAATAAGTGCAATAATCCCAGATCCTTGGGAAGGTCTTGATAGGTGGATAAAAATGCCAAATCCAGTCTAATTATCTGGCTGGCTATGTGGTGCATAACAACAATTTCCTTTATGTTGGGAACATCTTGGACAGACAACTGTGTGAGCTTGTTGCTCCAGTTTTTGTTTTTATTTTGCAAGATTTTTGGAAGTGCTTGCCTCCTGCCTACAGCTGAGAGAGATTGGCCTTAAGTCCTCTAACTGGACTCATGCCAAAGGTAGGACTAGGACTTAATTTCCCAGTTTCTAGCTGGTGTCTTAATCACCACACCAAGCCAGCTCTCTCACACTAACAATACTGATTATTTGGTGACTTCATTTCAGGATATTCAGATTTTGATTTGATATTGATAATATGCCTGGATTTGTAATGATGATATTAGGTTGGCAGTGTCATACCAAGTTATAATGTATAGATAATTTTTCCAACTCTCATATAAATCTTGAATTTGCGTACAAATTGTTTGACTACTCCAGTTAACTTTTCAAATCTCCATTTGTTTTTGATTTGAAGTTATTTATACTATTCCTGTAAAAGTTTAAGCTTATTAATCTCACCTTTATTTTTAAATATATAAATATGTGTCTGTAGAAACAAAACTCAGAACTGTTGGACTATCTGATTATGTGTCTGTTTTAACACTGAAAAATACATCATTGTGGTGGTTTTTATTTCTGTATTTTTGCATAGAAATCTTACAATTGTTGACTGTACTATATGATCCTTCAATGTTATTTTAAACATAGCAGTGATTATTAAAAAGCCTATCATTTGTAGCAGTATCTAAGAATTAGTGGGAAAATAAGCAAAGAAATAAATATATCCTTATGTTATATTTACTTTCTTTGTGATTTGGAGTACAGCAATGCCCAAATTAAATTAAGCTATAAATTAAGTGTTTTGTGTATGGCTTACAAAAACTAAACTAAAATTCTGGCAATTTGCATAAAAATTTCACAAGCAGAAATTCTGATTTAAGTACATAAAACCATTGAATACAAACCAATGTATTGTACCTAACATAGTCTATCCAAAGAGTAGATCTATTCCAATCAATGGGACTTAAGTTAACCATACCTTATTGAAATACATGTTTTCAATTGATTTGCCCTAAAGATGAGAAGATTTGAATTTAATATAAAGCATCTGGAAAGGATTGACACAACAGTTTCAGTTGTGTTCTTTAAGTTCTAAACTGTTGCTCTGCTTTTATCTTTAATTATCAGCTCTAATATTACCATCTCCTTAATAATGATTTAATCCATTTTGAAAAGGTTGAATTATTACACTAACGTATGATAAATGACCTTGGCATTATTGCAAGTTAAAAAGCAGTAATTTATACTGGGAAACACATGATTATAATTTAATGAAAGCCATTCCTATTAAGCACTAAATTTTATTATTTTGACACAAAGAGAAAAATTTATTCCACTAGAGATAGGAGCTTCAAAAAAGAAAAGAAAACCCTCAATTTTACAAAATTGGAAATCTTGTTTATGTATCTCATACATATATCCTTATATATTATATCAATAGATAGTTAACTTTCAGTACAGCAGTAATTAGCATAAAAATCAAGCAGGCTACTGAGAAAAATGAGACATTTCTTAGATATGTATGATAAAAAATATTTTTATTTTTTTATTTTATTTGGTTTGTCAATTGCTTACAAGATAATAGGTACAAGTAAAAACATAGTTATGAATACATGGATACATATAAGAAAAATAAAAGAAACAATAGGACAGGGATGGTAGGCACGTTGGTGCGCTTATGCATGCCTTCTATAGACCTCTTAGGAAAGGGGTGAGGTCAATAATAGAAAGTCTAAGGTTAAAGTTTTTGGGGTTTGGGGAAGAAACCACAGAGTCAGGTAGAGTATTCCAGACATTGACCATTCTGTTGCTAAAGTCATATTTCCTGCAATCAAGTTTGGTGTGGTTTACCTTGAGTTTGTATCTATTGTGTGCTCTTGTGTTGTTATGGTTGAAGCTGAAGTATTCATTGACAGGTAGGATATTGCAGTGTATGATTTTACATACTATATTTAGATCGGACCAAAGGCGGCGTAGTTCTAGGTTTTCTAGGTCTAGAATTTCAAGTCTGGTGGCATAAGGTATTCTACAACGAGTAGAGGAGTGGAGAATTCTTCTTGTGAAATATTTCTGGATTTTCTCGACTGTGCTAATATCAGATACGTAATGTGGGTTCCAGACTGATGAGCTGTATTTGAGTATTGGTCTAGCAAATGTTTTGTATGCTCTAGTTAGTAGTGTAATATTACCAGAGAAAAAGCTACGTAGGATTAGCTTAACAACTCTTAATGCCTTTTTGGCTATGTAGTTACAGTGGGCTCTAGCACTTAGATCATTAGAGATGAGTACTCCAAGATCCTTGACAGAATTTGGATCATCAACAAGGTCTTGACTATTCAGCCTGTATTTTATTTTCTGATTTTTTTTGCCAATATGTAAGACAGAGCATTTATTTGTTGAGATTTGAAGTTGCCATTTGTTTGACCATTCTGATACATAGTCAAGGTCTTTTTGAAGGGTAGCAGTATTGTCTGTGGTGTTGAATACAGCGAAGAGAACGCAGTTGCTCTTAATACGATCACAGAGGTCATTTATGTAGAGTATGAAGAGAATTGGTCCTAGAACACTGCCTTGGGGGACACCACTATTGACAGGTACAGAATTTGATAGGACGCTCCCAATTTTGACCATTTGTTGTCTGTTTGAGAGGAATGCTTCTATCCAGTTATGCAGGTGTCCAGATATACCATAAGATTTTAGTTTTAGGAGTAGTTTGTTGTGTACCACTGAATCAAAGGCTTTACAGAAGTCTATGTAGATTGTGTCTATTGCTTTGCCCTGATCAAGTTTTGTAGTCCATATGTTTTTGCAGTGTAATAGTTGCAGATTGCAGGATAGTTTTTTTCTGAAAGCAAATTGTTTATTAGAGAGTAAGTTGTTTGTCTCTAAGTAGAGGATAATGGATTGGTTAATAATTAATTCCATGACTTTACAGGTGATGCAGCATAAAGAGATTGGTCTGTAATTTTCAACTAGGCTGGGGTCTTTTGAAGATGGGGAAGACTGTGGCTTGTGACCATAGTTTTGGCAAGGAGCTGGCCCTGAAAGATTTTTTCAAAGATTATGCTTAGAGGTTCGGCTGTGGCAATAGATAGCTTTTTTAAGAAGTAGGCACATATTCCGTCCGGTCCAATAGATAGAGATAGTTTTAGATTGCGTAGTGCTTTTTCAACGGTGTCTGCTGTAACATCAATATGTATTGGATCATTGCAGTTGTCTGTGGTTCGGCGAGGAAATACTGGGCACAATCCATTGCTATTTACAAATGCTGAGCCAAAGAAAGTGTTAAAGATGTTGGCTTTAATAGTGTCGTTATTGCAGTCTTTACCATTAGGTCCTTTCAGGGGTGGGATGGACCTTGAGTCTTTTAGTTTGTTGTTTACAAAATTGTAGAAAGCGCAGGTGGAATTGGTGCGTAGAAGGTTTTCCTCTTGTTTAATGTGATAATTGGTGCATTCAGTCTTTATCTGGTAGCATAAATTTTTGTATCGGCTTTTAAATTTGGCAACGTGACCATATTTGTTTTTCCGCCAAAGTTATCTCATTTTGGATTGAAGCTTCCTTATTGTTATGGGTAATCTGTTTTTTTCTGGTTTTTGGAGTTGTTATTGGTACATATAGTTTGATGACTCTTTTGACTTCAAGTAAAAATATGTTGTAATGGTCTTCAACAGTATTGCATCCAGTGAATAGAAATTGCCAATCAAGGGATGAGAGATCGTTGTTTATAAGATCATAGTTGCCTTTTTTGAAGTTATAATTGGCGATCACATCGTTGTGTTGATTTTTGTGTGAACGTATGTTGAGGCAAAAGTCAATCATGCTGTGGTCACTGTTGGAAAGGGGTTCTTTAATTTGTATTCCGTAAATTGAATTCAAACTATTGCAGAAGATGATATCAAGGCAGTTGTTAAGTCTAGTATTGTTGGTTACTAGTTGTTCCAGTCCCAGGTTTGTTACAGCATTGTAGAAGGTTGCATGTGTGGGTTCAGTTATACATTCTTTTAGGGTCCAGTTAATGTGAGGTAGATTGAAGTCACCAAGAAAGATAAAAGTGTGTGGGCAGGAGGTTGCCCATGTTAGTAGTGAATTTAGCTTGTTTGCATGTTCGATGTCATAATCAAAGGCTCTGTAACATAGCAAGAATCGAAATGTGATATTTAAGGACAGTTCAGAGACTATGGTCTCAGGAAGAGCAAGCTCTTGGGTAACTTGGTTGTTTTTTAGATGTAAGGACTTTTTATAGAAGATAGCAACACCACCTCCTCTATGGATTTCACGATCTGATCGGTAAACATGATAGTCTCTTACTGTGGTAATGGAGTCAGGGAGAGATGTATTGTGCCATGTTTCACAGACAAATATGATGTCGAATTTAGCCATATTTAGTAAGAGGAGAAATTCTATGTGCTTGTTTTATTTATTGATTTGGTCTGTTTTAGTTTTGTATTAGAGGAGAGAAATAAGACTGGATAAGGCTAAATAAGGGTGAGCAAAAGGGTAAATGCAGGGCTCAAATTCTTTTCTGATTCTTTTTAGAATGATCACATATTTTTCATCCATAGTATTAGATGCTAATTCATGCTGACATGTATGTATGACCGTGTTCCATGCAAATGTATTACATATGAAAGTTATGAAAAGTAACATAGAGCAATCTGATTTATTTTGTTGCAGGGAAATTAAGGCCTATATCTATGCCAGTAGAATATAACTGGGTAGGGGATTATGAAGAACCTAGCAAAATAAAAAGAGATAGCAGGAGAGGTAAGTAATTCTAGTTACAAATTATACATAGCATAATTTGATTATTTATTAGAAATAATTTCATTCCAGAATAGATACTCTTTAACTACTATATCTTTCAGAGTATAAGATGCTGCAAAATACCTTGCTTTTGGGGAGGAAAACAAGAAAAAAAATCTGCCTCTGCCTCCCAGCAATTTGCCTCCTTGGAGCAAACAGCAAGCATAGCCTCATTAGTACAAGCAGCTGATTGTTGGTTGGATCGTCCACCCGACGATCAGCTGTTTTAGGCTGTGGGGATTGCCATCATCTATTGCCACTTCTGCACCCGATTTTCGGCCTCCACACACCCCATTTTTGGCCTGTTCTGGGTGGTGGAGATCAGAACAGGCTGAAAATGGGGCACACAGAGGCCAAAAACAGGGTGTGGAGGCTGAGAAGGGGGCATACAGAGGCAGCAATAGGCGATGGCAATCCCTGCAGCCTGAAACAGCTGATCGTCAGGAGGCTGATCCAACCGACAATCAGCTGCTTATGCTAATCAGGCTGTGCTGAAGCTGACCAGGCTATTTGCTGCAAGGAGGCAAATTTCTGGGAGGCAGAGACCAAATGGTGGGGGGCAGTGGGTAGGTGGGACTTCGGCAACCTTTGCTGTATATGATGCTCAGACATTTCCACCCACTTTTGGTGGAGGGAAAAGTGCATCTTATATTCTGAAAAGTATGGTACAAATTTTCATTTATTCAATAGTTTTTATGATACACATAGATTTGAAAAAATGCCTTGTTAATATATTTGGTTCATCATCACCAACATCTTAGTCATTGTTTATCCACTGCAGGATGAAGACCTCTTCTGCATGTTTACAACCAATACAGTCCTGAGCTTCCTTTTACCAATTGGACTCACATTCCTAGCTGATGTCATCAATCCATCTAGTTTTTGTTCTCTTTTGTGGATGCTCTTTATTAAATGGGATCCCACTTGATTTGGTTGACATTTAAGCATATATGTTGTTTATATTTAATTAATACCCTAAATTGCAAATTGCTGTTTCCTAACTTACCAATTTTATAAGAGCATGTGTCATATTGAATCAGGAAAAACATAATTAAAATGTTCCATTGATTTTCTCTCTTGCCATGCACTTAAAATGTTCCTCTTTGGTTATCCTTCCCCCTCCCCTCCATTTAAATGATTAGAGTATCAAAATACTTTATGTATAGAGTACATCACACTGCATGTGAGCCTTCAGATCAGGGCACTGTGATGTAAATTAGTACTTAGGGATATAAACTGTGGAAAGTTATAATCATGTTTTCTCTGAGAACTTTAATACTTTGGAAGAGCTAAGTAAATGCAGTAATGTACAGATATCTGCAGGGGAAAAACTGATGGTTACTGTTGCCTGTCTGTTCTATTTACATCAGTAGAAAAATATCAGTAAATTTTATTTATATTAAATCAAAATTGCAAGATAAAATAAATGGGGCCTTGTTAAAAAATACTCTGTAGCAATAGCAATAGCACTTAGACTTATATACTGCTTTCCAATGGTTTACAGCTCTTTCTAAGCAGTTTACAAGTCAGCATATTGCCCCCAACAACCTGAGTCCTCATTTTACCAACCGTGGAAGGATGTATCTCCTTCTTTTTCCATGTTAGTATTGTACATGCTTTGACAACTATTCAGAAGTGCTTTGGAACACATGGAAGGGCAGTATCTCTGTGTTATTCATTAAACCAGCCCAACTACTTTCATGTTTCAATGTAAATCTGAGAAAAAGGCTGCTGTGAAGTTTCTGAAAGAAAGGCAGGATATATATCTAATAAAAACCAACCAACCAAATAAATGAAGAGATCATGGACATATTCATTCACTCATTCAAACTTACATACTCACATACTTGTTCTTTTATGCTTTGCCAAAGTCTATGTCATTTCACTTAATTCTTTTGTTGATTTGCCCAATGGCCGTCAATGTTCTTCTCTCTGACCATTGTCCTCCTTCCTCTGATTGGTCTTCTTGGTTCCATGCTTTTCAATTTAGCATAGGTCTAGCTGAGGCTCTATTCTTCCAGGTTGTTTTCTTTGTTCATTTCCCGTTTATTATTTTGATTATCACTAGTGCCGGTGAAATACAATTTGTTGTATTTCAAATTTCAGGGAAATTGAAGGAAAAGTTAAATGAAGTTCCTTTGACCTAACTTATAACAAAGATCATTTAAAGCAGTGGCCCCCAACCTTTTTTGTGCCATGGCCCGGTACCAGCATCACAAAATGATCCACGGCCCGGAACCGGCATCAGCATGCATAACAAGGCAAGGCGAGCCGAGCGACTGGCCAGCCAGCTGTCCCCCACTTCTCCCCTCCACCTTCAACTCCTCCTTTGTACCTTTTTTGTGCTTTCTTAATCTCCTCCGCCATCGGGACGGCTCTTCGTTCGAAGCCGCCCCCCTTCAATGAAACTAAGGCGCGAGGATTCCTTCAGGACCCAAATGCCGCTTTCCAACCGGAAAAGCTCACCCGGAAGCACTTTCTCGTTGAAACAAGATGGCGACGCCCAGCAAACCGGCGGCCCAGTAGAAAGTGATCCACGGACCGGTACCGGTCCGGGGCCCGGTGGTTGGGGACCCCTGATTTAAAGGTCTGAATCAGAGCAAGCTAGATAGTTAGAACTGATCAATACTGGCAGTGTGCTGAATTTGCAGTATAACTGCAAGTTCTCTGCAGTTTGAAAAGTATCTCTTCATCTTTTGACTGTTTTATTGCCTCTAATTAGTAAGCAGAAAACTCATATTGTATTTACTTTCTTAAATTACTATTCTGTGGTGGTAAGTTATTGATTTGAAGTAAAAGAGAGAGAAAGCAAAATCACTTCTTTCTCATTTGAATGGAAATGGGAACAGTTTGTCAAAGGTGAAGAACAGCCAAATACTGAATTAATTGCTGACCCACAACAGAATACAGAAAATAAGAGAGGGAGAAAGCTATGTGGGGATCTTTATTTTAAAAAAATCTGTTTCTTATGATTTGCAGTCTTTTAGAAAGACTGAATTTGTGCAGATAAAAAGCAGAATGAATGAAGTAAAAGTCAACTTTTTGGAAATAAAACAGACATGATTCTTCTGATTTTAAAATGGTATAATTAAAACCTTAGTTATGATTTATATGAAAAAAGAATCATTCAGGTTGAGAATTATAGTTTGAAGGTAAATATGTTCAACATGAAGTACCAATTTACTTGGAATTCAAGAGAATTCAAATGCTCAGGTATTTTTTGCATTCTATAATAATTTGGATTAAATTTTTAAATGAATAGATACCACGTTATTAATCAGATTTTATATAATTAAAACATGTTTGTACTTTATTCACAACATTAATGGTTTTTGAGAGGCAAGTATGTTTATTATGCAACTTCTTTTAGTTAGACATGTTAAATTGCTAGCATTTAAGAAATAATTTTGTAATACATTTTTATATCTCCTGTCTAGAAAATTCACTTCTTCGATATATGAGTAATGAGAAAATAGCTCAAGAAGATTACATGTTCCAAAGGAACAGCAAAAAGGACACAGGAAAAAAATCTAAAAAGAAAGACAAGAATAACAGTCCTAATCATTATTCTCTATTACCAAGTTTACAAATGGAATCATTAAGGCAAGACAGTATGAGCACACCTGGGCCTGAAACAACTTTGTACCATGTAGGTAAAATGATAAAATGTTTCATTCTTTGTTGATACTGTTGTTGAAGAACTAAAATGACTACATATATCTGTTAACACCTTATATGTTCTTATCTTTTAAATACTATTTCCAACTTTATTTTTTATTATTATTATGATTCATCACACATTCTGTCAGATGTTTAGATTGGATGTGGTATTTTTATCCACCTATTAAGTCCTTCCAAGGACCTGACATGTTATTGAATGATGGTGTTAAAGGTATTGTCTCAGGATGTAAACTGTTCCAAGTAAAGCTGCCTTTTTAATTGATGATGATTTTGTCAATGCCAATGGTATTCACCGACTGCACTCAAGGCACCTTTCACTATTGATACTATTTTTGTTTTGTTTTGCCACAGTGTTATTAAGGTTAATCCTTCAGGTAAGTATTGACTTGTAAAAAGTGTCTGCACAGATCAGTTCAGTCTTCTTGGCAAGTTTTTTTTGGAAGTAAAATTGCTTTTGTCTCTTTCCTATGCTTGACAGATTAATGGGCTCAGAACCACCCAGCCAGTTTTTCATACTTAAGGCAGAAGTAGAATTCAGTCTCTTGTTTTCTAGCTAGTTTGATAGCCCAAAGTTATTCTCCATGAGCGTAATTAGATATTAAGGCCCTGCTCTTATTCCAGAAAACAAATTTTAATGTTTAATTAAATGTTAATATTAGAATAACAATGTGGATTTAGTGAAGTATAATGTATTGATTTTATACATGTAAAATAAGAAACCAAACACACACGCACATTCACACACACACACACACACACACACACAGGCACACACATATCTATATATCTATATCTACACACACACACAAATATATCTCTATCTATCTATCTATCTATCTATCTATCTAGAGAGTTTTATGGTGCATTTATTTTCTAATAGAAAACATTTTTGTTGCATTCTGTAAAACATACAGACTGTTGCTGAATATACAAAGAAAGGCAATATATAGGAGTTGCCTTTTAAGACATAGGTTTTAAATTTGAATATTGGTCAGTAGCAGTCCGTGGGTGATCTTTTTTGTGTTTGGAAACTAGTCATTCTTGGGAATTAGAACTTGCGAAGGAGATGTTCAAGTAATAAATAGGACTATAGATTACACTAGGAAGTTTTTTAAAAAAAGAACATACTTAAATAATGATGAATCACTTTGGTTTTGTTACCAAACAAACTACTTAGATATGTTTATGAAGTCACAAAGAGTTGAGTTCTACACCAAGATTTAACTTGAAATTTTTAGAAAGTTTGTTGTGTCTTCATATTCTTCATATAAACTGAAAATGACTAATTTGTATACAATAATTTTTAGACATGTGAATTATCTTTAAATAAATTGAATTTTGCTTTAGATACTAAGCTTATGAAAATATAAACTGATATATCTATCATATAAGTGCAATTTATATACATTTGTGAAGATATATAAATCAATCAATTTTTATTATGGTTACAGACCAGCATTACAAATGAAAGCATTAAAAATAACAATAGTAAAAAATAAAAAAACAGACAAAACAATATTATGATTAGTGGTGGATTATCAGTGGGTAGTTAGAGTCTGCCTAATTTTGAATACAGTGTAACAAAATTTGGCTACATTCAAATAAAATATTTTGTGTATTTTATTAGGTGAGGTGTTCTTAAAGCGAGTCCAGGAGTCCTTAAAGAAGACACAGTGTAGTAGGACATGAGCTGCAGTATTAACAACCCTTTGTCCATAGGACACAGTCTCAGCCTATGTGGGTTTTTGTTTTTGTTTTTTGGCAACAGCCCTCCAAAATTATACAAAAATCTAAGTTTGCTTTCATGTCATGGCTTGAATCAGCAATTAAACACAAAGACTTCCTTAAAAATATAAAATTTATTGGAAAATTGGTATTTAACTAACTGTAACAGAGTTATAATGATTAGAATTTACAGGAATAGAAGTACAGAATTAATTATCATGCCTTAATTCAATAGATCTAAATCCAGCTGATAAAATTGTTCAGAAGAGGCAAGAAGATTTAAACAGCTGAGATAACATAGAACCTAATTGTAACATTTTGATGCAATTGTATCAAACTTTTGCAGTGCAGAGGAGGAATGAAGAATAGTGATTTCCCCAGGCCGATTAATAGAGAGCATGATAGTACTGAGGAATCATATAATGTTTACTTATTTATATGTAGCACTGTATAGCATTTGACTTTCCAGAGAAATATGATATTAAATAAATGCTTTGGTAGCATAATATTTTTTCAGGAAAATCAAATGCCATATAGTCTTACTTAAAAATAAATACAGGTTTCACTGAATTACAGTTAAAGGTCTGTGATTAGAGATATTGATTTTCTTTGCAGTTATCATTCATTTATATTTCTTTCCAGTTTCATAGCAATCAGCCCCTTGGCTAACATATCTGGAGCGCCAGGCACAAATATCTAATTTCTTCCACTGACAGATTCCCCCCCCACCCTTCTGAATGTTTGTATAGTGTGACCAAATCACAATTTGTTTAAATTAGACTTGACAGAAATAGTTGTTTCAAGTTATTCTTTAAAACATTTAAAAAATATTACTGTTGAAATGAAACAAATGAAACAATGAGTAAATTTTTAATATAATAATTCTGTCGCCTTGTCAGCCATAGTTATATCGCACTTATCCAGAATGTGCATATAAATAATTCTAGAAATTAAATTTAATTTGTTCATAAACTTTCAATTTCCTTTTCTATTTGCATGAAACTTGAAATGTACACTTTACAACAGTCAAAAACCAGCATAGAACAAAATAAAATAGTTTTTTAATCCTTATTAATGAAGCGGGAGAAACATACAAAACCAGATGAGGTCCAAGGATAACCTAGAATACAATATCTCATTGAGACCATGTTATTCTCCCACCTTCTAAAATGTGGTTGATATAGAATTTTTTGCCTCCCCTTTAAAGGTTTGATAATTATATTATATGATTGTGATTAGATTGGCATATATTAACCAGACCACATGCATGTTTTTCTCCCAGACATTTCAACAATCCTCTCTTCAGCATAAGTCTAAAAAGAAGAATAAAGGTAAATATTATGTGAAATACTTCTTGTATTTCTGGTGGCAAATAAAATAATATTGTAAATTGTACAAAAACATTTTAAGTTTAAAATAAGTATACAGGAAGTCATTATCTTCAGTCTATTTCTATAAAAAGAGCTTTTTCATTGTTTTTTTTTAATCTATAGGTTTTCAAAGCACATGTGATTTAAAAGATATGTGAACTTTACATAATTATAAAAAGCCACATACTTAAATATTCTTGCTATCAGAGAAATATGTTGTGCTTCAGACATAGCTGTTTATTAGTTGATTTTGTTTTTTGTTTTTTTTGCAGAATTTAGTCTTAATAATAATGCATGGCAGAAAAAAAGATTCATGTTAGACTGAAATCTTTATGAAGATCAGAATATAGTTTTGCTGTATTAGTTCAAATAGTCAAACTGTGGCAAGATCATAGCAAAAATGACTGAATAGCATCCCCACTCAAGTATATAGCCTTATGACTAGCAACTGTTAGTACTCTTTGTTTTTATCATAGTAGATGCACACTAGTTGAAGTTTCCATTTCTCATTCCTTAGTAGCTCAGCATGTACCCTTTAGGGTTTATATTTTGTAGATGGCATAACTTTGTATATGTGCATGTTAATTCATTTTCCATTTAAAATATATTTATATAAATGTTGAAACAATTTTTTTTCCAGGTCTAGCACCTAGTAAGAGTAAGCGGCGGATTTCTTGTAAAGATCTGGGTCGTGGAGATTGTGAAGGCTGGCTGTGGAAAAAGAAAGATGCTAAAAGTTACTTTTCACAAAAATGGAAAAAATACTGGTTTGTTCTAAAGGAAACCTCCCTGTACTGGTATATCAATGAGGAGGTAAGAAATAGCATAACTATTTCTCTTTTACCAAAACTAACAAATCTATGAACATCAAAGATACAATGTATACTTATCTAGAATATTTGTTATTTTAATTATTTAAATTAATTAATTTAATTTAATTATTTCATTATTTTAATTATTTGGAGTACTAAGAAGTACTCCAAAAATCAGCACTTACTTCTTCAACAGTGAAAATTCTTATAGCATAAAAAAATAAATGGAGCACAGTCTACAGTTCCTCCCATGCATATATCAAAATTAATATTTAATCATAGTGAATTAAAGCAAATGAAACCTTTGTCTTTGCTTTAAAGAAAAACAGCACGCATGTATCTTAGGAGGGAACTGGAAAATACTGTAGTCATTATTTGAAAGACATGCATTTTCAGGGTTCTTTGACTATTCTGTACACATATATCCCATTGCGTACAAGGCATATATCCCATTGCGTACAATCCTATACATTGTAACAAACTTTTGTAAGCAAAACACATCTGGGATTTTAAGAGAAAGATAAAGGTGGTCTCGTAAAATGACTGCCAGTGGATGGGCTTGCATAAACTGGTTACCAAAGCAGTAAAGCCAATTACATAACATTGAATGAGATTGTTCTGTAAGTACAAGTTGCCTGCTTCTACTAGTCATATGCAGAATTAACTGCCCTACGTAATAATCTCAGTTTATGGGGACAAATGTGATTTTTGGTATAAGTATTTTTTTTCCGAAGAACTTAACTGTTCTTTTAGTTCTTGGAAAGCTTAATATTGTTAGATTGATTTAATTTAAGCATAGAAGACTGTGACTGGGAGAGAACAATGAAGTAAAATTAGAGTATAAAAGATATACTTGAGTTTAACATGAAAAATAAAAGGGAGAAAAAGACATGAAGACAAAAATAAACAATTGGTCAAAAGACAGTAATTAAGGAGAAAATTAACCATGACCTATAAAGTAAGGTCTTGATCGTTCAATATGTTGTGAATATACAGTTGAGGAAAAGGATATTCAGAATAAACATTCACATAACTTCTTAAGTTAAGAGAGCTGTGCAGTTTTGTCAAAAATATGATAACTAGGCAAGGGTAAAGTATAGAATTGCAAGATCTAGAAACAGGATCTCAGAAAGAAAAGTCTGATTGTAGTTCTAAACATAGTAGTAACACAAGAAATGTAATTCTAAGAAGAAGCGATAGCAGAAATACAGTAGATGTGAATTTCAAATTTTATATGGGTATTCTGGATTTTACATCATATAGCAATAGCAATAGCACTTAGACTTATATACCACTTCATAGTACTTTACAGCCCTCTCTAAGTGGTTTACAGTCAGCATATTGCTCTCAACAATTTGGGCCCTCGTATTGGAAGGATGGAAGGCTGAGTCAACCTTGATCCTGGTGAGATTTGATCTACCAATTTGCAGGCAGCTGGCTGCAGTAGAAATAGCTTGCTGTACTGCATTCTAACTACTGCACCACCGAGGCTCTTATGTTCCATGTATCCATCCATTTAGTATGCCACGCATAATTAAAATATTGTGTAAGGCAGTGTGATTAAACCATCATGGATTAATTTGTTTCCTGAACTCAGTTATTGTTTTGAAATAACCAAGTAATATTTTGACAGGTGACTTTTAATATCTTTAGGTCTAGATCTGCATTATACTTCCAACAATATTTGTCATAATATTCTACCACAGAATTCTTATGTTAGTAGAATTAATTTAATCAAGATTTTTTGGTACGCCATTATGACTTATTTCATATATTATGCCACTATTAATCATTCCATCATCTGAATTCTCTCACATCACTAAACCAAAACAAAACTCTTATTTCATATTTCTCACTCTTACCTGTAACACAAATTACACATTTTTCTTGTTAATAAAATTTAACTGTCACTATGATCCACCTTTTATCAAGATTTTTAAAATGATTCTAGCTGAAGTGTTTATTAAATTAAATTATCTCTTCTGGAGGCCAAATAATTTATAAGTATACTTCGAGGGTGTCAAACTCGATTTCATTGAGGGCCGGTTCAGGGTTCTGTTTGATCTTGGGGGACGAGGCGGAGGGGTGTATGGCCAGGGTGGGCGTGGCCAGCTCAACTTCACTCATGTCAGGGGCACCAGTGGTGGCCAAATGCTAAGGCAGGACTTCCTACAGACCGACCCTCACTCTCATTATAATCTCCTCCCTCCCTCCCTTTTCTTCTTTTTCCTTCCCTCTTCATTCTCCTTTCTTCTTCCTTCCCCTCTTTGCTTATTTTTCCTTCCTTCCACTTTTGCCATCTTTTCTTTTTCTTTGTCTTTCCTCTTTCCCTTTCTCCTTTCCTGCCCCCTTTTGCATGCTCAAATGCAAAAGGGGAAACATTTCTCCTTTTGTTTTTTTTTAGTTTGTTTTGTTTTGCTAGTCCTCTGCCAGCAAAAAAGGAATTCGGGGTGGGGGGGCATGCACAGCTTCCCCTGGCCCCTTTTTCCACCACAACAGCCTCCTGCAGCCCTCTGCCAGAAAAAATGGGCTCCGTTTTTGCTGAAAGCTGCAGGAAGCCATCATGGCCAAAAAGGGGGCCTGTTTTTGCTGACCGAGGCACTGCAGGTAGGTCCTTTGCTGTTTCCAGGGTGGGCCCACAGCCAGATCCAAGCACCCCGAAGCCCGAATCTGGCCCACAGGCCTTGAGTTTGCCACCCTTCGTATAGTTGCATTTGTTTGTTTAATTTTGCCTGCTTTTGTTTTTTAATGTATTCATTTTCATAGGATGAAAAAGCAGAAGGATTCATCAGTTTACCAGAATTTAAAATTGATAGAGCTAATGAATGTCGCAAGAAGTAGTAAGTATTGTAAATTAACAGCTAGAAACAGTAGGACAATAATGACATCTTTCTCTATTTTAACCTATTATTTATTGGAATTCCTTTATTATTATGGTTGGTTCACAACAAGCTGATGTTTATGTGAATTTTGCATGTTTATTCACTTAGCGGGCCCAGAGATGGAATTCAGCCAGTTTGGGCCAACCGGTTGTTAAGATTTTGCGTAGTTCAAAGAACCAGCTGATTGGATCACTGGCTGGCCCCGCCCTGCCCTATCTCACCTTGGCCAGTGGCTAGAGCACACTCGTGCTCAGCTACTCTCTGTCTCCTTCACTCACTTGCTTGCCCAGACCATGCGGCCCATCTGATCTCCATGCCTCACCCATTTGCCTGCCTTTGCTGTGGTCTACCATGCTGGCCATGTGGCCCAGCTGATCTCCATACCTCGCCTGCTCTGCTCATCGTGGCTGCTCGCGAAGGTAAGGCACTTAGCCAAAGGTCCATGTTGGGATGGACAAAGTTTCAGGCCTGGCTCTTGCTACCCTTCCACCCGCATGTAGCCCACTTGCCCTTCACCTCAGATTGGGAGATGTGCCAGTTCCTGCCTCTGGCCTTCCCTGGGGGGGAATGCCATCTTCTTGCCATTAGCCTTGGGTCAGAGGGCACGCCAGTCCCTGCCTGTGGCCTTCCTCAGGGCCTCTGAGGAGATGCCACCCGCTCTCCCTTCGCCTTGGGTCAGGGGATGCACCAGTTTCTGCCTTTCTAAAGGGACACTCCTCCCATTGCCCCACTTGCTTCCACATGTTTCCACCATGGCCTCACCCTTTGCCAAATAAGCTCACTTACCTCTGCTCTGATTCACCTCTTTCAGAGGCTCCTTACTCACTCTCTCCACTTCTTTGGCCACAACTGCCTCTTTCTTCATCCTGTGACGTTATCTTCCTTTCACGACTTTGTATCTTGCTCCCCATCCGGATTCTCCACCACTGCTGGGCCTTGCCTGCCAGCGGGTGGGGGGCAGGGGAGCAATCAGGGAGCCCAAGGCTATGCCATCTGCATTGCCCCTCTACCAGCCACCCCTCCTCCACCAGCCCACATGCTTTGGCTGAGCATGGGCCACCACTACGAGAATGGTGCGAGCCCCATGGGCTAGAAAGGAAGGCTGATGGAGGGGAAGGAAGACCCACTCTGGATTTGCTGCACTCAGCTGAAGGGCTGCCTCAGTAAGGGGGGACACAGTGAGGTGAGGCTACTTTTCAGGCCCAGCTTCAGCTTCTGTGGAGCCTCTGGGTGGGAGGCCTGAGAGAAAATGCCTTCCCCGAGAGCTGCCCACTCACCTATCTGCCGGCCAGGCTGGCCTGGAAGCAACATGTCCCCTTTTTGAAGTCTGGATGCGGGACCCGAGACAGAGGGGAGGGTGAGCAGGCGGCACCCCAGAGCAAGGCCCCAAAGTGGATGAGCCTCACAATGTGCTCCCTCCCACCAAGGCGGCCCTTTGGCTGAGTGCAGCAAGCCCAGAGTGGCTCTTCCTTCCCTGCCATCAGCCTTACCCTCCAGTCCGCAGCTGCGGAGAATCCAGGCAGTGCGTGAGAAGCGGACAGGGAGGGAGCTAAACAGTGATGGCTCAGCCTTGGCTCATCTTCCCCTCTGCCTCCAGCTGTAGGAGGAAGGTAAGGTTGAATTGCAGCCAGCTGGGAAAGCCGAACCACTGCCCAACCTAGAGCTGCTGGTGGGGTTGAGTGAGGCTGCAGCATGCACCTGGCTTGAAGTTCCCAGCCCTTTGTTTGAAAATCTCCCAAAAGGGGTAGGGGAGGAAGTCCCACCCTGGCCCCTTTGTTGTACCTGGAAGCCTCGCCTGCCAGCCTTTCCAGGCAACACAGTGCTGGGCACAATCGTCCCTTTGTGCCTGGTCCTTGGGAGACTGGCCAAGAGCGCGTGGCAGTCTTGGGCTTGGCAGGCTGGCTGGCTGGCTGGCTCATGAAGTGGTGGTGGCCACCAGTGCTGGGATCACCACTCAGGAGATGAAGCTGGGCCTGGATACAGTGGACTTCCTGCTCCAGGTGGCTCCAAAATTAAATGCTTCCTTTTCTTGCAAGTATGTACAAATATCATTAAAGGGAGAAATGATGAGTGAAGGAGAAGGGAAGTTCTGTAACCAGAAAAACTGAGAATGAAAACAATGTATTCCAGTTATATTAGAAGTGGCTCTTTGTGAAGGATCTGTGAAAGTTTTGGAATATGGAAAAAAGTAAAGCAGAAAGATTTAATTAAAAGAGAAGAGAAAGAATGGTAAGACATCCACTAACTGACTGCTTCGAAAATGCCTTTCAAATGTGTTTTCATGTTACAATGGATTGGAAATATTTGCTTGACTATATGCTTTAATGTTCAAAAAGAATAATCTTTATCAGTTTATGTAGAGATGTATTCTTCAAGCTTTAGTGCATTTTGCAAAAATCATTATAGTAAACTGAATGCCACTGTAGAACATCATTTCTCACCAAAAATGCAATTTAATAGAGAATAAAGCTAAGATTTTACACTTAGGCAAGGAAAAAACCCAAATGCACAGATATAGAATAGATGGTGCTTAACTGGAAGTAACTGTGAGATGGATCTGTGAAATGGAAACTTATCAAAGAGATTCAACCAAGAAATAAGAAGAAATTTCCTGACAGTGAGAACAATTAATCAGAGGAATGGGATGCCTTCAGAAGTTGTGGCTATACCATCACTAGAGGTTTTTAAGAAGAAATTTGTCCATAATATTATAGGGTCTCATGCTTGAGCAGGGATGGGACTAGAAAACCTCCAAGGTGCCTTCCAACTCTTATTCTTTATAAATCTCTCCATTCAGTCTTACCAAGAGAATGGTGATAAACAATATTTGGAAATGAACATTAGGTCTTCTGATAGCAAAATCTCCTCTTATTGGCTAGTATCAAGGGGAAGTTGACTTTGAAAATGCTTCCTCTCTCACCATAACATGCAAGACGAGTCGAGAAGTGGCTGGGAGGGGAGGGGCAAGGAGAGGCCAGGTGAGGTGCCCCTGATGAAAAGACATCGAGTTGACCATGCCTACCAGTGACATGACCAACCAGCCATGCCTACCCAGCAGTCATTAGGACAGAGAACCAGTTCTTAAATTATTTGAATCCCACCATTGAGTTGGCCTTTATCATTATTTAATGTGTATTATATAATACTAGATAAACCTATACAGGTTTATCATTGCTGCGTCTTACAGTGCTTTTAGAAGATGAAAATAAATAGTATAACTAAAAATGTAATACGGATCTCTAGCTAACTTTTACATTACCAAGATATTTTACAAATAATTTGTTTATATTAACAGACACTTGTTTCTTTGTAATATCTTAGAACTAGGCTTGATGATTTAACTCAGAACTAACTTTTCAAATACACTGCTCAAAAAAATAAAGGGAACACAAAAATAAGACATCCTAGATCTGAATGAATGAAATATTCTTATTAAATACTTTGTTCATTACATAGCTGAATGTGCTGACAACAAAATCACACAAAATTATCAATGGAAATCAAATTTAGCAACCCATGGAGGTCTGGATTTGGAGTTACACTCAAAATTAAAGTGGAAAAAAACACTACAGGCTGATCCAACTTTGATGTAATGTCCTTAAAACAAGTCAAAATGAGGCTCAGTAGTGTGTGTGGCCTCCACGTGCCTGTGTGACCTCCCTACAATGCCTGGGCATGCTCCTGATGAGGTGGCGAATGGTCTCTTGAGGGATCTCCTCCCACACCTGGACTAAAGCATCCCCCAACTCCTGGACATTCTGTGGTACAACGTGGCATTGGTAGATGGAGTGAGACCTGATGTCCCAAATGTGCTCAATTGGATTCAGGTCTGGGGAATGGGCGGGCCAGTCCATAGCATCAATGCCTTCGTCTTGCAGGAACTGCTGACACACTCCAGCCACATGAAGTCTAGCATTATCGTGCATTAGGAGGAACCCAGGGCCAACCGCACCAGCATATGGTCTCAGAAGGAGTCTGAGGATCTCATCTCGGTACCTAATGGCAGTCAGGCTACCTCTGGCGAGCACATGCTGTGCGGCCCCCTAAAGAAATGCCATCCCACACCATTACTGACCCACTGCCAAACCGGTCATGCTGGGGGATGTTGCAGGCAGAACGTTCTCCACGGCGTCTCCAGTCTCTGTCACGTCTGTCACATGTGCACAGTGTGCTTTCATCTGTGAAGAGCACAGGGCACCAGTGGTGAATTTGCCAATCTTGGTGTTCTCTGGCAAATGCCAAATGTCTTGCACGGTGTTGGGCTGTAAGCACAACCCCCACCTGTGGACGTCGGGCCCTCATACCACCCTCATGGAGTCTGTTTCTGACCGTTTGAGCAGCCACATGCACATTTGTGGCCCGCTGGAGGTCATTTTGCAGGGCTCTGACAGTGTTCCTCCTGTCCCTCCTTGCACAAAGGCGAAGGTAGTGGTCCTGATGCTGGGTTGTTGCCCTCCTACAGCCTCCTCCACGTCTTCTGATATACTGGCCTGTCTCCTGGTTGTGCCTCCATGCTCTGGACACTACGCTGACAGACACAGCAAACCTTCTTGCCACAGCTCGCATTGATGTGCCATCCTGGATGAGCTGCACTACCTGAGCCACGTGTGTGGGTTGTAGACTCTGTCTCATGCTACCACTAGAGTGAAAGCACCGCCAGCATTCAAAAGTGACCAAACCATCAGCCAGAAAGCATAGGAACTGAGAAGTTGTCTGCGGTCACTACCTACAGAACAGCATGTGAAATTGATTGTCAATCAGTGTTGCTACCTAAGTGGACAGTTCGATTTCATAGAAGTGTGATTGACTTGGAGTTACATTGTGTTGTTTAAGTGTTCCCTTTGTTTTTTTGAGCAGTGTATTTTCAGGCTATGGAACTTGCTAATAATAATCCTGAGTCCCTCTGATCGAGAGGCAAACCTCAAGTGTTAGCTGCATTTGAGTGATTGCCCCCGTCCTTAATCTGTTATGAAACCTTCTCAAGTTCTCATAAAAGCCTAATTTCCATGGGATGCAGTTTGAAAAATCCTTGTCTAAATTTGAAGATATTATTTTTGTACTTTATTGAAAGAAAACAGATCTGTGGAATTTGCCATTACTGTGAATGATTTTATTTTAATAGGTTGTCACAAACTTTGTTCTCCTCAACTACTAAGAAGTTGAAGCTCCAATGACCTATCTAGAGATGCATCTGTAGAATTGCTACATCAGGCCTATTGAATTCACTGTATTCTTAAATAGACTCATATCATATTATATTTTAAGAGCATTATGTGATTACACATGCATATTTCAGTTAAAAACAAAAATTAGACATAAAAATATTATTGACGTCCATTTAGACTTTTTTTATAAAAAGAGAACACAAACATGAAATGCAGAAAGAAATGCACTAACATATTTAGTATTTTATTATGATTTTTTTCATATTTTTTGTATAGCGCATTCAAGGCCTGTCATCCCAAAATCAAAAGCTTTTACTTTGCTGCTGAACATCAAGATGATTTGAACAGGTAATTAATTCTAAAAGATGAAAATAATCTTTTTATTTTATACATTTTATTTTGTATTTTGTGTTGTGTATAATTCAAGAAAATTGACTAACCAAATAAAATAAATAAATAAAATAAATAAATAAAATAAAAATATATAGTTTTACATATTAGGACCAGCTATGAAAATATAGGAAAATATGTAAGATAATTATATTTCATTCAAAAAATGCTATGTGTGTGTGCTTCTATCTACATATATGTACACAGTGTAACAAGTATGTCACACATACAGGTCTGTTAAATATAACTTTTGAATAGTAAACTTTCTGCAAGGATAAAAATCTTCTGGATTTTGGGTACAACAATCCTGATATATTCATAAGTAGCAAAATTCAGTAGGCATCCATAGTTAGCTCTGATGATAGAAAATAGTGCATAGTGATGTCACAACTGAAACTCCCATATTATCTCATTGCTGCCTAACACCTGATACAAATAAGATAGTCCTTGACTTACAACCACAATTGAGCCCAAAGGTTTTGTTGTTAAGAGAGACGTTAAGTGAGTTTTGCCCTATTTTACAACTTTTCTTGCCCCAGTTGTTAAGTGAATCACTTCAGTTGATAAGTTAGTAACATGTTTGTTAAGTGAATCTGGCTTCCCCATTGATTTTGCTTGTAAAAAAGTTGCAATGACTTTGGGAGACAGCAACAGTCATAAGTATAAACCAGTTACCTAGCATCTGATCACATGATCATGGGGATGCTACAAAGGTTGTAAGTGTGAAAAATGGTCATAAATCACTTTTTTCAGTGCTGTTGTAACTTCGAACAGTCATTTTCCTGGTCTCCACCACAGCAGATCTGTGGTGGCCCTGGTCTTAGACTGCTGCTTTTAAATGTTAGATGAGCCTGCAATAACTGGCAATAAAATTATTGCCGATTTGATTCTCAAAGAGAAAGCCTATCTGGCTTGTATAACCGAGACCTGGCTGGGACCAGAGGGAGGCGTTCCCCTTGTAGAAATGTGCCCAGTGGGTTATCAAGCATGGCACCAGTCTAGACCTCGGAACGGGGGAGGAGGTGTGGCTGTTGTTATCAGAGAATCTCTAGTAGCTTTCAGAGGCATTGTTCCACAAGTGCCCGGCTGTGAGACCATTTTTCTTAGGTTGGGCTCAAGGAATCAGGTGGGATTGCTGCTGCTATACCAGCCTCCCTGCTGCATTGCAGCTTCCCTACCTGGGCTCCTGGACCTCCCTGCAGGGCTGGCAGTGGAATTCCCCAGGCTTATAGTTCTGGGAGATTTCAACCTGCCTTCTCTGGGGGTGGGGTCAGAGGTAGCCCAAGATTTCATGGAAACCATGACCTCCATGGGCCTGTCCCAGATCATCTAGAGCCCGACTAAAAATAGTGGCCACACACCCAATTTTGTGTTCTTGTTAGAGCAGTGTCTATGTGACCTGGAATTGGTGGACCTGTCCTTGGTCCCCTTGTCATGGTCAGATCACAGTCTGGTGGCATTGAGTTTCTGAAAAGCTGTACACACACACACACACACACACACACACACAGGGTTGCAGGACCTATTAGATTGGTCCACCCCCGTCAACTAATGGACCCGGATGGATTCAAGAAGGAGCTGGGGGTTATAACTGCAGATCTACTATGCAGTCTAGCTAGTCACTGTTTGAAATAGAAAGGTGACTGAGGCTCTGGATAGGATTGCATCCTTGCGACCACTCCTCACCCGTAGACCTCTCTGTGCCCCATGGTATACAGAAGAACTGAGAGAGATGAAATGCATGAGGAGACATCTAGAGCGCCACTGGTGGAAAATGGGATGAACTTGATCGAACATGGGTAAGAGCTGCTACTAAGGCCTACCTTGTGGTGATTCATGTGGCGAAGTGTAAATAGTTCTCCACACTAATTGCATCTGCAGATAATCACCTAGTGATCCTCTTTAAGATGAGCCACTCCTCCTGGGGAAGGAGGAGTTTGAGGTTCCACCTGAAGGGGCACACTGAGCAATTTGTGGATTTTCTGGAAGACAAAATCGCTCACCTTCGTTCCCAGTTAGCTGCCGGTGTGGTTGCTGGTCCAGTCGAAGCTCCTGAGGCAGGTTCCTGCCTTATTATCTGGGAACGGTTTTACCCTGTTGCTCCTGAGGAAGTGGACAGGATCCTAGGGAATATGCATGCAAGCACCTGTGTTTTAGACCTATGTCCCTCCTGGCTTGTGAAAGCTTCCTAGGAGGTGATAGGTGCGTGGACTCTGGCAGTGATTAATGCTTCCCTACAGGAGGGGACAGTGCCCCAGCACTTTAAGGAAGATGTGGTCCACTCTCGTCTTAAGAAGCCATTGCTGGACTCTACCTGGTTGGATAATTTCCGACCTGTCTCCAATCTTCCCTTTTGGGGGAAGGTTATTGAAAAGGTGGTCACGCAGCAGCTTCAAAGATTTCTGGATGAAACGGATTGTCTTGATTCCTGCCAGTCAGGATTCAGGCCTGGATTTGGGACAGAAACAGCATTGGTTGCACTTTTAGATGATCTCTGGTGGGAGTGGGATGGGGGTAGTGCATCCATCTTTGCTCTACTTGACCTCTTGGTGACTTTCGATACCATTAAGCATGGGATTCTCCTGGGGTGGCTTCAGGGGATGGGAGTGGGAGGCCTTGTGCTGTCTTGGTTCACTTCCTTCCTCTGCGGCCGCTCTCAGTCAGTGTTGATAAGAGGGGAGAGATCCAGCCCTCGCCCACTGCTTTACAGGGTTCCTCAGAGCTTGGCATGCTTTCCGGTCCTGTTTAACATGTATATGAAGCTGCTGGGTGAGATCATCTGTCGTCATGGATTGAGGTATCACCAATGTGCTGAAGATACTCAGCTGTATGTCTTGGCCCATGATGAATTAAGTGTTGCTGTGTCTCCCCTCTTGCAGTGCCTGGAGGCTGTTAGGGGCTGGATGGGAAGCAATGGGTTGAAACTAAACCCTTGCAAGATCAAAAAGCTCTGGATTTGGGATTTGTTGGCTCAGGGAGAATTGCCACCTTTGGTCTTGGATGAGGTGGCACTGTCCCAAACAGACCCTTTGCATAATCTAGGGGTTTTCCTGGACTCGCGACTCTTGCTTGAAGAGCAGGTGGCAGTTGTGGCCAGGATGGCCTTTGCGTAACTGCGGGTTGTGCACCAGTTGTACCCTTTCCTGGACCAACGGTCACTACTCACAGTCATTCATGTTCTAGTCACTTGATTATTGCAACACGCTCTACATGGGGTTGCCCTTGAAGAACATCCGGAAGCTCCAGTTGATGCAAAATGCAGCAGCCTGCATGGTTTTGTGCAGACCCCGGTGTGCACATTTTCATCTCTCCTGCGGGAACTGCATTGGTTGCCTATTTGCTTCCGGGTGCAATTCAAGGTGCTGGTTGTCACCTTTAAAGCCCTTCATGGCTTGGGACCAGGTTATCTGAGGGACTGTCTCTTGCCGGTCACATCTACCTAACCCATCAGAGTAGGGAGGCAGAGAATGCGGTGGGTCCCATCCCTGAGGGAGATAGACCTGGTGAGACCCAGAAGAAGGGCCTTCTCCATGGTGGCTCCCTCTCTCTGGAACATCATTCCCCCAGAGATTAGAGTGGCCCCCTCTCTAATACTCTTCCAGAAGGCAATGAAGACCTGGTTCTGCCAGTGGGGCTGGGGAACCCAGAATGGGATGGAGCCCATCAAATGACTTGTGTGATCTGCTGTCAGGGGAGGGAGTGGATGGGAGTTATTTTTTTTCCAGATTTTGTTCTATTGTATTTTATTAATTTATTTGATTATTTTTGTTAGTTTTTATTGTTTTTTTTAATATAGTTTACATTCTGTAAGCCGCCTCAAGTCGCCATGGGCGAATAGGCGGCAATATATTAAATAAATAAATGAAATGAAATGAAATGTTGTAAGTTAAGGACTACCTGTATAATTTTCCAGCTGGAGGAAATCCAAAAGGGCTGAGTTCAGAGATTTTATAGACTGATTTCTAATGTTTTTGTAGTTAACATAATGTTAGTAAAAAAAAAAGCTTTAAATTAATGCTAATTATTATCCATGCTTCATCTATTATGAATACTTTTCAAATGTGTGACCCCTTAAATGCTAAACTTGAATACTCCTTAATGTGATATAATTAGAGTAATGCTGGTAAGAGTGCTCATATAGGATGGTTTGCAGAGAAGCATTATTTATTATTTCAAAAAAGTCTAATTAGACAGACCAGCATGCTTGGCACATATGCTGTAGTTCAGAAACCAGATTGTGCAGTCTGTACAGTAACTACCCTATTTTCTTCTGTACTGATGATGTTGTATTACATGTAGCACACTCCCTGACATTAAATCAAGAATGTGGGTGGATCCAAATTCTACTATGTACTGTTAAAATTTGTAGCATAGTTCAATATGTTCCAATATAATCAGATCATTTTGTCTTCCAACAAATGTATTTTCCCCTTCTTAGCCAGATTATGTCTTTCAAATGGAAGATATTAGTGAAATGAAATCAGCTTTTATAATGTATAGTATATTTTACTCTGCATAGTTAAAATATTATTACAAATTACTGTTATTAATAATATTGTCCTTAGTGGTTCTCTGTACCACTAATTTATTATGAAACAATAATAAAAATAATGTATATCACGTCATATTAAAAATCTCAGATTATGTAAAAGAGGGTTACACTGCCTTTTCAAGTATTGTTTAAATATCTTTCTACTCTTCTTGGAATGTAATCACTGGTAAAACTCCTAGCAAGATTACAGGATGGATGGATGGATGGATGCATAGAAAAATCTCTCTGTAATCTTGCCTAGCAAGATTACAGGATGGATGGATGGATGGATGGATAGAAAAATAAATGCATAGTGTACACTATGGATATGAAGCCTACCAAATTTAAAGAAACAAGTTCATTCTAAAATTCAGGTTGTCTTTTTTTGTATAGTTTGCTTTGTTCCATTTTGTTTTGCTAATGAAAATATATAAGTATGTTAGCTCTTCAAGATGGATCAAGAAAGAATCCATGAATTTGACTTGTATTGGTATTGGGTGCTTAGAACCTAATTTAATTGTAGTTTCTGGATAATGATATCACCAAAATGTGCAGGTTAGAGTAATAGACTTGTTATCTCTCTCAGTACCATCAGTATTGCTTCAGTTCATGCTTCATAGAGAAGTTAAATCATTTAACATAGAAGGGGATTCCTTATCTTTCCCTGTTTAATGCCCTCAATTATATCTGTGTTGTTTTAGTACTTGATTCATGAACTTTAGCATTAAAAAGAACATACAAAACCACTTTATATTTAAACTTCTTGTTGGTTTGATGAGCAATAGTTTAGATAATTTAACATCTATAAAAATCAATTTATAGAAGCTTTCAATATCTTAAAACATTTTTTAAAGTTTAACTTATTGAAGACCTAATTATAAAATTAGCAAGGAACTTTGCTGTCTTGATCTTATCCAGATGTTTTATAGTTTTAATAAATGTCCTATAAATGCATCAGTCATGTCAGTAATTCAATGAACATGTTATTTCAGGTGGTTGAACAGAATTAATATGCTTGCTGCTGGATATGCAGAAAGGGAAAGGATCAAACAAGAACAAGGTAAAAAGTTAATTGCTTTAACTACTTCTGTTTACCTCCTAATGAAAATGAACTATTATTTTAGAAAATGCATTATAGTATTTCTTAATAATATTCCTTCACACTCAGACACATTAGTATTATACTAATATTAGTATAATATAGTATTATAGTATTAGTATTATACAACAATGTGTTAAAATTCAAATTCCTTTTCAGTGCGTGTGTCAACATTTCAACAGACAAACCCAAGCAAGCAGTCAGTGTTCCAGCAAACCTCCATTCCAATCAGTAACTCCCAGACAAACATATCTCAAAAGTACCTTTATTAGAATAGCACCTGGCACATCTGTGGAAACCCGAATCTAAACAATTTTTCAGATTTCCACAATTTCTCAAACTGCAAATCCATCCCCCCTTGGTCATCATCACATCACATGACCCAATCACGATCCATTCAAAAGTAAGATCCTTATTTTATCCTGCGCCATACTAAATTACCTTGAACTAACAGAATAATTTTATTTTGTCTACATAGAGCTACTTAATTGAAATCACCCCTCTTCCACTCTCCCAGGCTATGTGGCAGCATGGAATATGGCTTCCAAAGCTGACAGGCGTCCCCCCTTGAAAAATTTGCCTCCTAAAAGAGATAATAAAGAAATTACAACCAGAGGTTAATGCAATGCCCTTAATCCTCCCCCCCCCCCCGGGGCACCCTTTGGTTTGTTAGGGAATTCATTATGGAATTGGTTAACCAATCTATCTGCATGTACATCCCAATTTTTTACCCAAGTAGCATCTGACAACGGGTAACCTTTCCATAATACCAAATATTGTAATCTCCCTCCTAGAATTGAGGATTTTCTTGATTTCATAATGTGTCTCACCCTGAACGATAAAGAGTTTGGGAGGAGCTGTTGGTATTGGCCTTAAATTTGACCCTACAGCTGGTTTCAATAAACTTCTATGAAGCACTGGGTGTATTTTCCCCAATAGCTGGGGGAGACTGAATTGGACTGTGACTGGATTGATTATTTTAGATATAGGGAATGGACCTAAGAATTTATGGTCCAACTTCCGACTGGGAAGTTTCAATTTGAGATATTTAGTTGACAAAAACACTTTGTCTCCTACTTTAAATGTGGTTGGAGGGATCTATGTTTGTCTGCCTGTTTTTTTTATTCCTCAGCAGCTTCAGACAAAGCTTTTTTTTGTATCCTCCCGATCTTTCTTTAATGAATCCATCCATTCCATTAAAGACGTGTATGTTGGGTAATTCCGGCATAGGTAATTCCTATGGTAATTGGGTAATTCCGGCATAGGGACAAATTCCATGCTGCTGTTGATTTGGAATGGAATCAAGCCTGTGCTGCTATGTACTGCATTATTGTAAGCAACTTCTGCAAATGGCAACAGCTCTACGCAGTTCTCCTGTCGATAATTTACATAGCATCTAATGTATTGTTCCACCATGGCGTTCGTTCTCTCTGCTGCCCCGTTGCATGCAGGATGGAACGCTGAGGGATAACCCAATGGACTTTAAAAATTCCCTCCAGAACTAAACGGTAAACTGTACACCTCGGTCCGAGATTACTCTATGAGGTACTCCGTGGAGCCTATAGATATGCTTCACGAACAGTTTTGCAAGTTTTTTACCCAAAGGTAGTCCATTACAGGCTGTAAAGTGGGCTTGCTTAGAGAATAAGTTGGTAACAGTCCAAATCACTGTATTTCCCCCAGTCTCCGATAAAATCCACTGCAATTTCTTCCCACGGCTTCGTTGGTTCTACTTGTTGAAGGAGGCCAGGGGTTTTTCCATTTCTGTGTTTCATCATGGCACAAACTGAGCATCTTTTCACATAGTCTTCGACATCAGGTTTTATTTTTGGCTACCAGAACTGTCTCCTAACTAAATGCACGGTTTTTTAAGAAACCAAAGTGTCCCTCCAACCGCGAGTCATGGCTATGCTTCAGTACTATTAGTCTTAGTGTATTGGGTACACAAATTTTTGCCTCTTTCCAAGCCAATCCCTCGTTCATTGTCAAATTGGTTTGATGCTCAACAAACCAGGGATCGGTCAAAAGGGCTGCTTTCAACTTAGTTGTCAATTTGTCTTCTAGGCATCTGGGGCTGTGGTTGGCTTGGCCTCGGGTGGTTATTTGGCTTGCTGGTTGGGCTTCTGATATCATAGTTTGCACTACTTCCTCTCGGCGACTGTCAAATTGAGGTTTTCTTGACAGGGCATCCACCAGTATGTTTTTCCCTCCTGGGATATATTTCATGTTAAAGTTGAACCACTTGAAGTATTGACCCCAGTGGATTTGTTTAGGTGATAGCTTCCTAGGTGTCTTTAGAGCCTCGAGGTTCTTGTGATCAATCCATACCTCAAATGGTTTCTTCACCCCTTCCAGGAAATGCCTCCAAGACAGTAAAGCCCATCGCACTGCAAACACTTCTTTTTCCCAAACCACCCATCTACGTTCTGTGTCTGGCAACTTTTTGGACACATAAGCGCAAGGCATTAGCCAGTTCTGAGAGTCCTTTTGGAGAAGAATGGCCATGAAAGCCACATCACTAGCGTCAACTTGGACTATGAAAAGTCTGATCGGGTCTGGATGCTGGAGAATGAGCTCACTGGCAAATAGGCGTTTTAAAGTTTCAAAAGATTTCTGATAGTCCATTGTCCAAGCAAGAGGTTGATTGGGCTTCAGTTTGGTCGGGGAAGGCCTAGTTTACAATAACTCTGTTAAAGGGAGGACAGCCTCGGCAAAAGAATGAATAAATTGTCTATAGACATTGGCAAAACCCAAAAAGCTTTGAAGTTGTTTATGTGTTTTGGGGGGTTGCCAGTCTAGCACCGCTGTCACTTTTCCAAGGTCCATCTAAATTCCCTGGTTGGATACATGGTAGCCTAGGTAATCCAATGACTCTTTGTGGAATTCGCATTTTGACAGTTTTACATATAACTTGGCAGCTAAAAGTTTTTTCAGCACTTGCCTGACCAGTTTGACATGTTCGATGGTTTCGCTGAATATAAGAATGTCATTCAGGTAAATGAGGACCCCTTTGTATAGGTGGGGATGTAAGACTTCATTGATGAGTTGCATAAACACTGCAGGGTGGCCCTGGAGTCTGAAAGGCATGACTCAGAATTGGAAACTACCCAGATGACAGTTGAAAGCAGTTTTCCATTCTTCTCCCTCCTTTATGCAGACTCTGTAGTAAATTTCTCTCAGATCTAGTTTGGTGAAGACTTTGCCTTTAGACAGGTGATTTAATAAGTCCTTCATGAGGGGGAGGGGGTACATGTTTTTTATGCATACCACATTCACACCCCTAAAATCCACACATAATCTTAAGCTGCCATCTTTTTTTTTTGTTTGAACAGTACTGGGGCAGCCAATCTAGATTTGGCAGGTACAATGAAACCTCTGCCTAAATTGTTATTGATGTATTTTCTCAACTCAATTATTTCAGCTGGTATCATGGAATACATCTTTGGTTTTGGCAGTTTTGCCCTGAGTTCTAATTCTATGGCACAATCAGTGGCTCAATGAGGAGGTAAACATTGCATTCCTCTTCACTCAACACCTCAGCCAAGTCCCTGCATTGTTTGGGGACTTGGGGCGCACCTGGAGGAGAGTCTGAAGCGGTGGCTGCTGCTTCAGGTTGGGGATCTTTGTTGGGTGGCAGTTTCTTTGTGGGAGGAAGGGGGCAGTGGGCCAACCCCAATTATGATTTTTTGGTATCTGTTCTCCCACTTGATGGTAGGGGCCCATTTATCCAGCCAAGCAAGTCCCAATATGACAGATTCTGACATCTTTGGAGCCACTACAAAACGTATGAGCTCATGGTGTTTGCCCATCTCTAATTTAATTAACTCTGCCATTTGGGTGGCTGGGACTCCCCCAATTAAAGTCCCATCTACTTATTCAAACCTGATGGGGCATTTCAGGTTTTTAGTTTTTATCCCTAATTATTCAACGATGGGGAGGCCAACAAGGCATCCAGAACACCCGGTATCTATTACAGCTTCTATCTCCCCCACCTCTCCTGTGTCAGGCACCACTAACTTCACTTTGTAAAAGGTGTGATGACAACAGTCATCATAGGGTTGTCTTCTTCATCTGCTTCTCTAGGGAGAATTTCTTGGGTCAGAAGTTCATTGCTCCCTTCTGCATGGAGGGGACCTTCTACGGTGTGTCTAGCAAACCAGCTAGTATCTGGAGGCTTCCTTGAATTTCTTCAACCCCTGGTGGCTGTACTAGGCCTTGGTTGTGGAGCTTGTGGAACAGGTACAGGAGCAAAACAGTTGGCTGCTCTATGGCCATCCTGGCCACAATGATAGCACTTTATCATTCTTGTGGTTCAGGTAGGAGCAGCTTCAGCAGGTCTGGTCAGAGGCTGTCTGGCCACAGCTCTCCTAGGAGGGACTTTTTCTGTGGGTTGATTTCCCTGAAGAGGTTAATTTTACTGTGACCAGGTTGATCATCTTCACTATGGGAAAGGGCCCTATGTACTTGGGACCCAGTTTCCTGCTAGGTGGTCTCAGCTTTTACATCATGGACAGATATATCTTGTCTTCTATGAGAAATCCCCTTGGGGAGTCCATTTCTTATTGGCTTGCTTTTTCTGACTCTGACCACGAACCGAATGGTCTCTTGGTGAATTCCTAGCTTTAGGTGCACCGGCTCTGTTAGGTAGGAGGTGGGCAAGCTCCCCACAATGGAACCTTCTATCTGCTTGAATTTCATGGGTTGGCATAGTTTTCTCATTCGCAGTCCCAACTTCTGCACTGTCTGCATGCTGACTAAGTATCGGGTGCAACCTGAGTCTATTAGGGCTTTTAGAACCAAATGGGGTACTATGATCTCCATTTGGGCCGACAGGGGGATGATGGTCTCACTTACCATTAGGTAATCTTCCCCTTGCTGTCGCTCTCATAGAGGGTCAGCTGGGGATCCTCCTCAGTTGGAGTTCCCTCCCCTTTGCTATTGGGAGAGAGAACTCTACAATTTGGCATGTCACTCGTGATTTCTCCTTTCTCTGCTTGGTCTGCTTCCTCAGTTTCTCTGGGCTCGGGGCCCTTGGGGTCGAAATGAGCACTGATGCCAGGTAAGCTGCAGCTCTGTGACCCTCTTGGGCCACATTGGAAGCATAAGCTGAGTCTGCATATTGGGGCTTCAGAAGGGGCAGGTACCTTCATGATAGTGGCTTTTCACCCGAGCAGACGCCTCTCCTGGCTCCTTTTCAGGCAGCCTTCTGTTCCTCCATGTCATTTATATTCCATTAGGTTTAACTCCACGCTTGTTGCCAGATGGTACCAGTCATGGATTTGTTTGGATATTCCACAAGATAAGCAGTTCAGGACATCTCAGAAGTAGTGGACCAGAGTCACTCCAGCCAGTACCTCAGCCACCCTGCCAGTTTTCGGAATTGACAAATGTATTCAGTCACTGGTCTACTTTCTTGCTTGATGGCACAGATGTTGGATTCCACCTGCCAGACTTGTGTGGTGCCTCCGAATCGGGCTCTGAGCTCTCCCAAGAAGGTATTGGGGTCCCCCAACTTGGAAGCCCCTTTGTTGTGGAGGCCTGTCATTCATTCTGCTGCCCCTCCCTGTAAGTTCACCACAATGGTGTTCATGCAAGCCACATTGTCAAAGTTCGATAGGGCTTGGGGTGCCAGAGTATCCCTGTAGGGAAAGGGCCAGATCTGTGCACCCATTGCTGCTGGTGTGCTTGAGGCTTCCTGGTGATCCTTTGCAGTTGGGCTGCTGCCTGTTGGGGTCCAGCGGCACCTTGCCCTGGAGCCTGGCCTGGCTGAGAATGGCAGTCAGTGGAGGAGGTCTGGTGGCTCACCCCATCCCTCAGTTGGGGTTGATGCAGCAGAAATGCGAGAGTTGCTGAGGGTTGACTGGATCCTGCTCTGGAAGCTTGGGCTATCTGCTGCACCATTTCTGCTCCCTGCAACTCCATTCTGACAAACCTCTCTCTCAGCTATTCGATGGGCTGCAGCAGGCTGCCAGGTATCTCCACTCCACTGGCTCTTCCCACTCCAGCGCTCTTTTCTCTCTCCATCTTGAGCCCAGGTAAACACCATTCTAGGAGGAAGCAGAGGGAACTCAGCTTTGGACGCCTTCAGCATCACACCCCGCCATAGCTCCTCAGTCACCTGATGTAATCCCCCAGCTGCCACAGTCTCCTCCCGCGCTGCTTGCTGCTCAGTTTTCTCCGCTTGTCCCTTTGAACAGGTCATCCCCATCTGGGTGCTGAAATCCATCTGGCCAGCAGTTGGTGTCTCTTTCTCTGGGCCTGTCCCAGACTTTGCTGTCTGCTCTCCTTTATATTCCTCTGTCACATTCCAGAACTGCAACCTCCCTGGAGTGCCCAGGAGTATAAAGGTATTCGGTGCTCAGAGATATGGCCATGGTAAGAAAGGCTGAAACCCAATCACCACTGAAGAAGACACATAACAGAAAAACTGGGCCAAGAAACATCTGAAGACAGATTTTTCAAAGGTTTTATGGATTGATGAGATGAGAGTGACTCTTGACAGAACTGATGGATGGAAATGTGGCTGGATCAGTAACAGGCACAGAGCTCCACTTAGACTCAGACACCAGCGAGATGGAGGTGGGGTACTGGTATGGGCTGGTATTATTAAAGAAGAACTAGTTGGACCTTTTCTGGTTGAAGATGGACTGAAAATCAACTCCTAAACCTACTGACAGTTTTTAGAAGACACTTTCTTCAAACAGTGGTACAGGAAATAGTTTGTATCTTTCAAAAAGATCATGATTTTTATGCAGGACAGTGCTCCATCACATGCATTTAAATACTCCATGGTGGCGTTAGCCAGTAAAGACCTTAAAGATGAAAGAATAATGGCATGGCTTGCTTCCTCACCTGATCTAAACCCTATTGAGAATTTGTGGGCCCTTCTTAAATGAGAGATTTATGGTGAAAGAAAACAGTATACCTCTCTGAACAGTGTCTGCGGTTGCTGCTGCACAAAAAGTTGATCGTCAATAGATCAAGAAACTGATAGACTCCATGAATGGAAGGCTTATGACTGTTACTGAAAAGAAAAGTAGCTATATTAGTCACTGATTTTTTAAATTTTGAAATGTTAGAAATATTTATTTGCACATTTTGAGTTATTTGTTTATTATTCTCACTTTAAAAGATCCAAATAAATGAGAGAGATGAGCAACTGTTTGTTTTGCATTTAGTTGCATAATAATTCTGCACATTAATAATTGCCCAATAATTGTGGGCATATAGATATTCTCCTAAAAAAGCCAAAACTTCACTTTTACTATCTTAAATATTCAGGTTTGAGGTTTATTAACATTTTGAATTGACAGAGAGCATGGCAATTGTTCAATAATAAAATTATTCCTCCAAAATACAACTTGCCTAATTATGCACACAGTGTATATTTGGACCAACTACAACTTGCAAGTGCTCTTCAAGGGCAGCCCCATTATAATAATAAAGGATAACTAAGGTATAAGTCACCATGAACAAGGCCTCCCAATCATAGACTAGATTCAATTGGTGCACAAGAAAAATCTGTGCAGCCCCCTCCTCCCATTCCACAGCTAGCACTTACTGTTCAAGCAACTGACTATCCTCATGAAGTCCCCTAATCACTGTTATAGATTACTTCTGACTTTGTACTAGATTTTTCTTCCTCACAAGTTGGATTAGACTACCGACGAATGCAAATATAAATTCCATGGTCTTTTGTCTACAACTTGAACAAAGAACAAAAACATCCAGCTTCCTGTAATTCACTTCTGACTTTAATTGCTTCTCTTTCTACTTGAGTACATTTGCAAATCCCATCTATGAGTGCTCCCACCCACACCCAAATGACAGAATTTTAGAATGGCAGAATTACAGATTAACAGAGTTGGAAGGGACCTTGAAGGTCGTCTAGTCCAACCCCTCATGCAAGCAGGAGACACTACATCATTTCTGACAAATGGTAGCCCAATCTTTTATTGAAAGTCTGAAGTGATGAAGCTCCCACAACTTCCAAAGGCAAGCTGTTACATTAGTTGAAAGTTCTCACTATCAGAAAATTTCTCCTTATTTCCAGGTTAAATCTCTCCTTGATCAGTTTTCATCCATTATTCCTTGTCTGGACTACAGGTGTCTTGGAAAATAGTTTGACACTCTACTCTCTGTGGCAGCCCCTCACATATTGGAACCCTGCTATCCTGTCTCCCCTGGTCCTTCTCTTCACTAGACTAGCCATGCCCAGTTCCTGTAACCGTTCTTCATATGTTTTAGTCTTCAATCCCCTAATCATCCTCTTCTCTTTTCTGTACTTTTTCTAGAGTCTCAACATCTTTTTTATAGTGTTACCAAAAGTGAATGTAGTATTCTAGATGTGGTCTTGCTAAGCCTTTATAGAGTGGTATTAGTACCTCACTTGATCTCGATTGTATCCCTCTGTTAATGCAACTTGGGATTGCATGAGCTTTTTTGGCTACTGCTGCACACTGCTGGCTTATATTTAACTGGTTGTCCACTAAAACTCTGAGATCCCTCTCATAGTTACTGCCATTAAGCCTGGATTCACCCAATCTGTATGTGTACAGTACTTTTCGTCTTTCTTGCCTAAGTGAACACCCAGTGTTCAAATCTGTCAAGATCCATCTGGATCTTCAGCCTATCTTCTAGGGTGCTAGCTATTCCTGCCAGCTTAGTATCATCTGCAAATTTGGTAAGGTCCCCTTCCATTCGCTTATATAAGTCGTTTATGAAGATATTGAAAAGTATTGGGCCTAAGACAGAACTTGTGGCACCCCACTGCTTATACTTCCCTCCATGTAGACTTAGATCCATTAAGGACTACTCATTGAGTATGGTTTGTCAGCCAGTTGCAAATCCATCTTGTGGTGATGCTATCTATCCCACTTTTTTCTAGCTTACTAAGAAATTGGTTGTAGTCTACTTTGTGAATGCCTTGCTGAAGTCTAAGTATATTATGTCCACAGTATTTTGCTAGTCTAATTTAGTCACTATGTTGAAGAATGAAATAAGATTTGTTTGGCATCATCTATTTTTAATAAACCTGTGCTAACTGCTAATTATTACTTTACTTGTTTCTAGATGTTGGCACATCTGTTTTTTTATTATCTTTTCCAGTATCTTCCCAGGTATGGATGTTAGGCTGATTGGTCTGTAGTTTCCTGGATCTGTTTTTCTTTTCCTTTTTTGAAGATGGGAACCACATCAGATCTTTTCCAGTCCTCTGGTAGTTCCCTGGTGCTCCAGGATTTTTGAAATATGTGGTACAGTAATTCTGAGATGACATCTGCCAGCTCCTTTAGAACTCTGGGATATCATCCATCAGGTCCTGGTGATTTGTGTTCATCAAAATCAGACAGGTGTTTTCTTACTATTTTTTTTATTATTTTAACTTTTATTACTAGTATGTCTTTTACAATTATGTTTTTGGTAGGTTGGGCTATAGTTTCTTTTTGCATGAAGACCAATGCAAAGAATGAATTAAGCAGCTCTGCTTTCCCTTTGTTGCCTGTTACTTCCTTGCCATCTTCTCTCTTTAGTGGACCAACTGTTTCCTTTGGGTTTTTTTCTTGTTATTTATATGTTGGAAGAAACTTTTTTTTTATCTTTGACTTTTCTTGCAAGTCTTTGTTCATTCTGAGCCTTTGCTATCCTGATTTTGTCTTTGCAGATTCTGGCTATCTGCTGATATTCTGCCTTAGTTTTGTTTCCCTCTTTTCATTTTTTGTCCTTTTTGTCTTTCAATTTGTGGAGATCTTTGTGGAGCCATGCTGGTTTCTTCTTGGATTTCTTGTTTTTCTTTCTCATTGGTATTTTTCAGAATTTCCCAAGCTTCTTGAGTTGTTTTCCCCTTTAGGATTTTCATCCAAGAAATCTTTCCCAAGTTTTCTCTGAATTTATTAAAATCAGCTCTTTTAAAATCTAAGACTCTCGTATGATTATGTTTTATTGCTTGTGTTTGCGTTATGTTGAATTCTAGTATGACATGGTCACTCTCACCCAAGGTTCCTGCAATTTCAACTCTCTCTATCACTTCTTCTCTGTTTGTAAGAATTAAGTCCCTTAATTGGCTGTCCCTCTAGTTCCCTCCTCTACCTTTTGAACGACAAAGTTGTCGGCTAGATTGGTTAGGAACCTATTTGATTCTGCACTTGGTGCAGAATTAGTTTTCGAATTGATATCAGGGGACTTCAATTACCCATTACTAGTGTAGTGTGTTTCCTACATATATTTGCTAGTTGATTGGCAAAAAAGTACATCTATTTTTTCTGCTTGATTGGGTGGCCTATAGTATACATTTATGGCCATGTCATTTTTTTTTTATATTTACCCATATGCATTCTAGGAGGTTTTTGTCTTCGGTTTCATGTATTTCTGTAGCAATATAGTGGTCCTTTACATACAGCGCACCTCCTATTTTATGGGGTCTGGTTTTTTTAAACCATTTGTATCCTATCAGTATGTTCCAGTCATAGGTTTCATCCCATCAAGTTTCTGTTATTTCAACTATATCGTATCTACTTTCATGTATAAATAGTTCAAGTTCACTCTGTTTGTTCCCTTTGTGCATTTATATATAGGCATTTGAGATCTTTATGTCTGATGCTGGGCATTCTACCTATGTCTCCTATTTGGTGTTTGAGTTTGTTTTCCTCCCCATCCCTCCTTACTTCATTATTTGACTTGCTTACTAGGGATTTTTGCATGGAATTGGGTCCTGGAGAGCCTAAAGATTGGTCACCCTCGCCCCTCAATTTTAGTTTAAAGCCCTCCAGATAAGTTAAGCCAGTTGTTTTCCAAAAACATTCTTCCTAGTCTTTGTGAGGTGCAACCCATCCCTTGCCAAAAGCCCATCATGGAGATAGTACAGATCGTGGTCCAGGAATCCAAGTTTTTTGGGCGACACCAACCCTTTAGCTAGTGGTTCGCTTCCAGAATTCTTTTTTCTCTTACTGGATGTTGTCCATTCATTGGCAGTACAGATGAAAAAACTACTTGTGCACCTAAGTCCTTGACTTTCTTGCCTAGCTGCTCATAATTACTCAATATTGTTTTCAAGTCCTTTTTTGTGTCATTCATCCCTCCATGTAGTAGTAGAAAGGGGTAGTAGTCTGTTGATTTTATTATGTTGGTTAGGTTCTCAGCCAAATCTTTGATTTTAGCTCCAGGGAGATAACATACCTCTCTGGATAGACTGTCTGCTCTACAGACGGCTGGTTCTGTTCCCTTGAAAATTGAATCTTCTATCACCAGCACTCGTCTTTTTTTTCCTAGGGATCTTTGGAGTGTTTTTCTATCTATCGCAGAAGCATTTGATGGTGCTGCTTTTTTAGGGACATTTGATGGTGCCTCTTTACTATGTGTCTGTTTGTTTTCTTCCAGTGAGAGTCCATGAAATTGATTGCTTAGCGCCAGTGGGGCTGCATCAGAGTGGGTTTATTTGGACAGGGGTTTTGTACTAGGTTTGTGTTTTTTCTATGAATGACATGTTTCCATCTGTCTTCTTCTTCCTCTATGCAGAGGTGTCAAATTCGATTTCATTGAAGACTACATCATGGTTGTTTGATCTTGGGGGGCCAGGGTAGACGTGTCCAGCTCAACATCACTTGTGTCAGGGATGCCTGTGGTGGCCCAAGCACTCTGCCAGCGAAAATGGGCTCCTGAGCTCCATTTTTGGCTGTGATGGCCTCCTGCAGCCCTCTGCCAGTGAAAATGGAGCTTGGGAGGACCTGCATGCAGCCTTCCTAAGCTCCATTTTTGCTGGGAGAGGTGCCACGGGGTGGTCCTTTGCTATTTCCAAGGCCCTCATGGGCCACATCTAAACATCCCGTGGGCTGGATACGGCCCCAGGCCTTGAGTTTGACACCCCTGCTATAGACCCTTTACTTTTTCTTCTAGTAATTTGATTAGTTTACATTTGGTACATATATAGTTTGGGTATTCTATGGGCATAAATGTATACATGAAACATGTTCTGCAGATCACAATAGTATCAGTTTCTTCTTTCATGAGTGGATTTAAAAAAATTGAAAGAGAAGTGTAGAAGGTTTTACCACAGATTTTTAACTGGGAAAAATGTCCAATTTGGAATATAGATATTCTAACAGATCATTTAAGTTTCAAATTTGGGTGGGAAAATGTAGCTAAAAGTTTAAGGTTCTACCAGTTAAAGAATGTCTGATTTAAGGATTTAAAGTTATATAGTTCAAAATTGTCTAATTTAAAAATTTGAAGTTCTTCAGATCATTTAGATTGTCCAATTTTAAAATTTTCAGTGTTGGGTGGGCTTAAGTGCAGGTTTGTTCTTAGGCTGTACTGGAATGTTCTATGATTGCCCCTTTCCTCCCTTCCTTCTTATGATCCTTTCTCTCCCTGCCTTTTTGTGGGCTTAATTTATCTCTTTCTTCTCTGCCTTTATATGTTCCTTACTTGCTATTGCCTATTTGCCTTTGATTTTTGTGGCTTGTGTCCTCTGTTGTCTTTTTATCTTCCCTTCCTACTTACTTTTCCTGCCACTTCTGCTGTCCCTGCTTTTCTCAATTCATGGTGTTCCCCCCCACTCCCCCTTGCCTGTTGGTCTCCCACACTGCTCTGTTGCCATTCTCAGTCACTGGGTCGCTGATCCCTTTTGCTGAAATGTTCCACCAACACCGACAGCCTCCGGTTGCACCAATGCTCTCCTGTTGCTTCCCATGCTCCGCTCATGATCTGATTTGCTCTGTTGCCCCTCACTGCCAGTTCTCTCCTCTGCCACTGCTGCTCCTGTCTCTCCAGCCATGTGGCTCTTGTTTGCATTGCTTCTCACAGCAAACAAGACCACCTGGATGGCCTATGGTGAGCTCACCTCTTGTCTCCTCTCTATAGCTAGTTCTCCTCCTCCTCCTCCCTGCTCTTCTCCCTCACCGGCTTGCCTTTTCCTTCTCTGCCAGTCATTGCTTTACCCTCAGTCGGCTCTACTCTCTGTCCCATGCATGATTTTTCTCCCTGCTCCATAGCTGGGCCCCACTCACTCGCCAGCTCACCTCGTTGTTCTCCACCAGTTTGTTTTGCCTCTCCACTGACCTCATTTCAATGGGCCCCCGGGCTCTTGGGTAGGCCTCTCAGGTCAGCTGGGCTTCTCTCAGCAGACCAAGTTCCCCGTGGATTGTTTTCCTCCTATTGCTCCAACCTTTCCTCTCCTTTTCCTTTCTTCACTTTTTTTCTTTCTTTCTCTTTGATTTATTCTATGATTTATCTTTCCCTCTCCACTTCTCCTCCTATCATTTATTTTATTTAATAGCAACTTTTCTCCATGTGATGTAACTATCTTCATAAGTTCATAAAGGAGTGGAGTTGCTGTTTACTTATATACAGTATTTGCCCTAGCAATCTCGGTTGGAGTGTGGTTTCTTCCTAGATGGTTCCTTGGTTAAGATATTATTTCTTCCTTGTCTGTTTATCCAGGGCCGTTCCCTGCTAATTATTTTCCAATTAAGAGAGAAAGAGACGGATAGACAATCACTGACTGATCGACCCACTCGCTCGCTCACTCACTCACTCTTCCTACTGTTGATATTTAGGAGAAGGGAGAAATAGAAGAACTTGAAAGGCAGAAGAACTCAGTCATTCTGAAGAAGAAGGAAGGCTGAGGAAGATTATTGCCCTTTGGCCACTCATATCCAGAAAGTATCAGGAAGAGGAGCACCTGATACCTCCAGACTTGGAAGTGAATGGCAAGGAGAAAATCTGAAAGGCAGTAGTGTAGGAAAATAAGATGGCAAGGCAGAAACAAATATTTGTCATGCTAGAAAAAGCCATTATGGCCAGATGATTTTCAAGGTACCAAGAATGTTGACTTGGGAAGGTATGGGGGGAAAAAGCTGGAACTAACATTCTGGAGCACAGACAGATGATAAGGATTTAATATCTGTGTACTAAAGTGAACACTTAGTATTTGACTTTGTTTTTGTCTTTAATGAAGACATGAATCTAACCAAATAGCATCCAGAAACATTCTGGATAGTAAGCCAATTTCTGTATTACATGACTGGAAAGATACACAACCATCCCTTCATCTAATGTGAACCCTGATATTAATTTTTATTGTGAACCTCTGTAGATAATGAGTTACTTTTTATTTATTCCTCTTTCTATTTTAAAAATCTGGTGAAGATGTCAAAAGACATCACTATTCTCTATAGCTACCTTTTGTTAAGTCTATAATATTCCTCTCTATTTTAAGCAGCAACTGATAATACCTGAAAGTCTAACATAGCGACATATCTGCAATCTTAAATTTCAGCAGAATTGCTGGAATAATTTGTCTGGATGATTTCTTAATGGGAAAATCATGCCACATTTATGTTACAAATCTGTATTCATTATTAATTATTTTTTAGCTCAATGCTACTTAAAAACCTGTCAATGTTTGCTTCACAGTAAATCAAGTTTCTGGCTTTCTGTCTTGTTTAGATTATTGGAGTGAAAGTGATAAGGAAGAAGTAGACACACCTTCAACACCTAAACAAGACAGTCCACCTCCACCATATGACACATATCCACGACCTCCTACAGTAAGTGATTATGTATAATAATTAGTTGTCATTATTCAGAGCTGTCTGCATAAATGCTTTCAAATTCAAACATCACCTATTTATAGCACATTTGAGCATTTATGGTGGATGATATCCAAGTTATCTTTTGTAGATGCTTGCTACTAGGAAATCCTGCTTTTACATTTTTCTATCAAAATATAGGCAAACAGCCTAAATTGGTGCAGAAACAAGAACAAGCTCTATCGCGCTTTTGCCTGCTTCATTGCTTCAGGTTTTCAGTGCTTTCACAGAGAACATAGGCCTAACGTACTGTGAGATCATGTAAAATCAGTAGCACGTAATCTCGTGCTATTGATCTCATGTGATCTCATACTTTAGGCCTCTATTCTCTGCGAATTGAGGCCTTGACATTTACAAACAGATGGGAGGCTTTCAGTCCTTCCCTCTGTTTGCTGTTTCCTTACCGAAGTCTGCAGGGAGATTGTGTTCCTGTAAGCTTTGGCAACTCTTTTCAAAAAGCTTTTGTGGCACCAGTGGAGGTTGGGAGGAGTGGGTGCATCCCTCCGAAGCTTTGTTTCCACTGGCAAAGGCTTTTTGAAAAGGGCTGCCGAAGCCTAAAGGGACGCAATATTCAAGCACTTCAGCAATGAGAAAGGAGGCACGGAAGGTTGCACATGGCTTTCCGGGCCTCCTTTCTCCCTGGTGATCTGCTTGATGAGGCCTCCGGTGACAAAAAGGGAGGCCTTGTCAAGTGGAGGCCTTGTCAAGTGGATCACTGGCAAGAAAGGAGGGATTCCCAGCCTCTTTTTTCATCACCGGAGGCCTTGTCCAGCCCTTTGCTGATGAGAAAGGAAGAAGCAGGCAAAGAAACAGGCTGGAGAGGAGACAGATCTTCATAAAGTAAGTCACTCGGCGTGGCAAGATTAGGGGGAAGCAATTGTGGGGACCCCAGGGGAGAGAGAATGAAGTATCAGTGGGTCGGGGGAGGCCTTGTGTGGTTTGAAACTGATGGCCTGTTCCATCACCCCCCCACATGGCCTTCCCCACCCTGAGATATCTCATGTGCACTTAGTGACCCACGCATTTGATTATTGAATACGTAGGTGAAAGGAGGGAGTGATTGCGTTCAAGGTACGAGATTCACTCCTACGAATCCTTGGGTTAAAAATGGAATGGGCAGGATCCATTATATTCATAACTTGAGGACTACATGTAAAGTGTTAGCTAAAACTGATAAAGCTTCCAGTTCCCATTTAAATAGCAGAGCAGCATTTGTTAAAATCTTAGAATATCCAAAAAAGAACTAGTTTTAATTGCATATTGCCAAACTTAATTAACGTATAAGCAAGATGGCTTTGACCACTCTAAATAATATTTTTCAGGAATGTATGTATATATCTTCAGATGAAAATATATCAATTCTTTAACTTTTTACTTGGAAAAAAAATTAACTTGGAAGATGGATGTTCTTAAACTTACAATACAGCCAGATATTATATTCTATATTTTAAACAACTCCTCTGAAAGCCATTTCCGGCAGCATCCAAGTCAGTGGGTATCAAATTCAAGGCCCGCAGGCCAGATGTGGCCCATGGGGTGCTTAGATCTGACCCACAGGGCCACCCTGGAATCAGCGAAGGACTGACCCATGGTGCCTTTGTCGGCCCTCCCGGGCACCATTTTCACTGGCAGAGGGCTACAGGACATCAGTTTAAAGTTTGAAGAATATTATTTGAAAGATAGATAAAATTAAATAAAATATATAAAATAATCAATAATGGAGATGGCAATATACAGAAGGTAAAAAGCAATTTAAAATTAATTAATTAAATTTATATGATATCCATCTCACCTATAAGATGACTCTGGACAGCTTACAAAAAGCAAAGATAAATTACTGTATAAAAACAATTAAAATTTGAAAAACTATATAAAAAACTAGAATCAAGGAGGCAAATGGCAGAGGAATGAGATCTTCTTATCCAATAAACCAGGGGTGGGATTCAAATAATTTAACAACTGGTTCTCTGCCCTAATTACTGGCTGGGTAGGCGTGGCTGGGTACTCATGTGACTGGGTGGGCTTGCCCAACTTGACATCACTCACATGGGTGGTGCCTGTATGGGCCAGGCAGGGTTGGGGAAGGAATCCAGGGGTCTTCTGTGGGCAGGGACAGAAGGAAAGAAAGAAGGAAGGAAAGTGCCCTGCTGGTTAGGCACTGAAGCACCACCACTGCCGCTGCAGTGAGACAGAGAGAGAGAGGGAGGGAGGGGGAGAGAAAGAAAGAAAGCACACTGCCACCAGCCCTGGTATAACTCTCTGAGGTTGGATGGGATCACCCTCACCCTCCCGCTCTCTCCCTCCCTCTCTCCCCCCTCTCTCTGTAGCAGCAGTGGTGGCGCTTTAGTGCCTGGCAGGCGAGGCGCTTCTCACTTGGCTGTTTTCCCGCTTTTTTTCTCCCCACTCCTCCTCCTCCTCCAGACAAAAGCTGTTAATATCTAACCCTATTAATAATATCTCTTCTTCATCTTCTGGATAAAGCTTCACCTGCTTTAGGCAGGCTTAGAAAGTCTGCCAGTGCTGTTCCTTGCTTGTCAATGCTTAAGGAGAATTAGGGGCTAGAGGCAGTTAATATTCTCATCTCTGCTACAGGTGAGGCTGTCAGAAATACAACCTCTTCTCCAACTCTCTGGCACTAATGAGAGACATGGCTCTACTGCCCAGGGGAGGCAAGGCCTCTCATTTTGTACACACCATCCACTGCTGGCAGATACACACATATGGGTGGTGTGGCAGGTCCATCCTGGGCACAGAAGTTCTGCCACCAGCCCAACAGCCTGGCCCAAGCTATGTTTTTTTTTAAAAAAAAATATTTTCCCTACCGAAAATTGGAAGTGCACCTCTGCCTGTGTAATTAGGGGGAGACTCCCCACCCTGCAAAAAACAATGGCTCAAAAGTGGCTCCTCTGCCACCCTCCCATTCCCCACTGCCTTCCCCAAACACTTCCCCCCATTGCAAACATGGCGTGCCATTTGGGAAATGCCTGGAATGCAATGAAGCTCACCCACTCGTTTCCCACTGGCAGGCTGGCTAATAGGGTGAGAGGAGTGGCAGAGAAGCAAGAGGGGAGCCAAACGGATAGTAACCCCCTAAAAGAAGGAGGCTGGGGGAAAATGCATGGGCTATGGCATGCTGCAAATGCCCCTCGCTCACCCCTTTGCCTGGGAAGGAGGTGCCTTGCCTGCCACGGCTGCCAACTGGCATGGGGGTGGCCAGGGACTGCAAAGCTGCACCGCCCGCTTCTCCCCTTTGCCAGCCGGCTCTCACCTGCTCTTCAGCTGAGCGCGGTGGGCCTGGAACACATCTCCCTCCCCCACTGTTGACTTTACCTTCCAGCCTGCGGGGCTCACACTGCTCTGCTGACCACTGCTGCCCATGAAGGGGAGGGAGATCTGTTCCAGGCCCTCCATGCTGGTCCAAAGGGTGCAGGTCGGCAGGTCGGGGGGGGAGGGTGATGAGGGCAGTGCAGCTTCGTGATCCCTGACTGCCTCATGTCCACTGACAGCCGTGGCAAGTGAGGCACCTCCTCCCCAGGCCCCAATCCATTCCCTCCAACAGCCAAATAAATCTAGGCAAAAAGCCAGCCACATGAGGAGTGGCTGGGAGGAGATGGGCGAGGGTCAGGGTCAACTACTGGTGCTAGCTACCAGTTTGGGTGAACCAGTGCGAATTTGATGAATCCTACCACTGCCATAAACCACTTCTAGATTTCTAGTCTCTTCCAATGTGTATCTTTATATGACATATCATCTTAAGAAATATGACATCTTCTCAAGAAATAGCAGGGATACTTTTGCTTTAAATTCTCCTGTGATCTACAATTAACAGAGCAGTCTGAAGGATATTTTCTGAATTATCTTTATGAAAGCAGTTCATTGTAATGCATATTCCTAATATGCATGCTTTTTTAAAAAAAGGAATATATAAATAAAAGAACTGTAATTATAATCATTTACCTAAATAAATATTGTATACTCATTTTACATTTCTTCAAGCCAGAATGTCAATTTCTATTGCAGATGAGTTGTGCAAGCCCTTTTGTGGAACCAAAACACAGTCGACTGTCATCTACTGAAACTTCCCAGTCCCAATCGTCACATGAAGAGTTCCGCCAGGACCTGGTCGGGAGTACTACTGATTCTCCAATCCGCAAAACAGCAAGCCAGCGACGGTCTTGGCAGGATTTAATAGAAACACCGCTGACAAGCTCAGGGTTACACTACCTTCAGACTCTGCCTCTTGAGGATTCAGTGTTTTCTGATTCTGCTGTTATCTCTCCAGAACACAGGCGGCAATCAACTCTTCCTACCCAGAAATGTCATCTGCAGGATCACTATGGCCCTTTTCCTTTAGAGGGTGAACAAATACAAGTTTTAAATGGGAATGGGGGAAAGCCCCGTAGTTACACTCTGCCACGGGACAGTGGGTTCAACTATTGCTGCCATTCGCTTTCTGTCAGTGCTTCAAGCCATCAAGAAGAAGTGCCACAAAAAGAGCAAGAAGAAGAGGAACAAGAAGGAAAAATTGCAGAAGAAAATCAAGTAGAAGAAAGTAAGCATGAATCATATTGCTATCATTAAAACAATTTTCATAGAAATAATTGAATACTGAGAAAAATTGGATTAAATATATGGTTTCAAATTTACTTCTTTCTGCGCATGGTGGAAATAGTTTCTCTAAATATAGTTATGCATAATACTTCATAAAATATATTTAAAAACTTTATTTATTGCATAGTAATTAGTGAAGGCATTGTCATAATTATTAAAATTATAATAATTTTAATAATTATTGATAATTTTAATAATAATAATAATTTTAATAATTATTAAAATTATTCTTGTTTGGCCACATCCTTGCTTGCTGACATATGTGTGAGTTGTGTGTGTTAGGCGTTGTTTTTTTTAATGGCTGGATCTGTAGAATTTTGGAAAGCAAATGTTTCATGGAATATGAGTTTCCATTTCCTAAAGTGAATGAAGTTTAGGATGTAAAATAATCTCTTTCTGAAAAGTATGCTCATAGTCTATTACAACATAGTTAATGAGCAGCTCAAAGGTTGCATGTTGGAATCATTTATTGTTTGCATTTGTACAGTTGTACAGTCAGATGAAGGAAATAATTAATTCTAACTGGATGCTAATTTAAAAAGTAAATGTTTAGTGAAAGATCTTTTGTCCACTATTGCAATATTTTCTGTTGCATGTGCTGAGTTCAGGAAAAGAAACCGATATAGAGTATAAACATATTAAATGCTGAGTGCAGAAGCCGAGGCCTTGTTGCTATGGTTACCAATGTTACATTCACATTACTGACTCTTACTTTCTCTGTATACCCACACATATACATACACATATAGTAGCCTTGCATTCAAAAGCAAATGGAAATTTTTGAGAAACACGGTTATAATTTCCAAGCTTATGACTGTTGCATTTTCACACCCATGAATGAAGGCTTGAAATCTTCATATATTTTCTATGGCTGAGAACATTGTACTCACTATACATCAAAGAAGGAAAATGGTTGCTATAAAAATAATGTAAAAAAATAATAGTAGCATCTCCCCCACTTAGAACAGTCATAGTTTTTTTCTAGCTTCCTTATGAATTTAGTAGAATATTTGAAATTTGCAAATTGTTGGCTAAAACATTACTATATGTCAGTAGTATAGGTAGTCCTCAACTTACGATCACAATTGAGCCGAAAATTTCCATTGCTCAGCAAGACAATTGTTAAGTGGGCTTTGCCTCTTTGTACGACCTTTCTTGCCATGGTTGTTAAGTGAATCTGGCTTCCCCATTGACTTTGCTTGTCAGAAGGTCACAAAAGATGATCAGATGACCCCAAGACTCTATAACAATCATAAATACATGCCAGTTGCCAAGTGTCCAAATTTTGATCATGTGAACACTGTTGATGCTGCAACAGTCATGAGTGTGAAAAACAGTCATAAGTCACTTTTTTCATTGCTGTTATAACCTCGAATGGTTACTAAACAAGTGGTTGTAAGTCAAGGACTACCTGTATGTAAATTATTCCATTGATTTCTTTTCAAGAAATTCTGGATAGGATAGACTTAAGTGATAATAAATCACTTTAGTATAATAAACATACACAAATGACACAATGTTTTGGATGTCCCAGGCTATAAAATGGTATCAAGTAATATGTATTGTAATAGAATAGAAATGTGCCTGATTTGTTGAGAATGTGTGAGTGATAAATGAATATCAATTGAATACAATGTAATTAATACAAAATAAATATGTTGAGATACTTGGTTGAATGGAGAAAATGTATGAGATTCAAAACAAATTATAAAGCAAATAAATGTAGAAAAAGTTAATGGATTGCGAGGAATGGAGGAAATGTGGTGGAATTAAGTTGATTGTATCCTTAGGATAAAAGACAAATGTAGGGAACAAAAGGCAATGTCTAATGAAGTATACTAACATGATAGAAATAAAAATGTTTGATAATTAAATAGGTATGGAGACCTAGAGTGAAAGGTGTTAGTTTAAACTAGATTTGGTTAGATTTTATTTTCTCTTATGTCTTTAATTTCTTTGGTTTACTCCTTATATTTCTGTGCTTTGCCTCATGTTGCTTACCATAAAATGGATTAAGATAATGGATATGTATGTATATACATATATCTAATAAGTTATAGTGCATGGTTGAAAGTGCACAACATGTGGTACAAAAATCACTCTTCCACAATTCAATAATTTAGATTTAATCTGTATCTACAGTATAAATGTATAAACTAAAAAACACATTTTCTTTATATTTTTAGGAGTGCCTGTATATAGTATAAAAATGAGTTAGAATTGTAGGGATTTCATGTTTTATTAGTACAGTCATACTTAGGCCCTCAACTGCTTCAAAATGCGTCAAATTTAGTATTCAACTCATTTTGAAACAGAAATCTTATCCCAACACTTGTCTATTTTTTCTGGCCAAAATAGTGAGCCACATGGTAAGTCACATGATTTTCTCAGTACCTGTCAGTTTTAGTGTTGAGCACATCTTCTGGAATGAATTACGAGGACTGAGGTGCCACTGTATAAATTAAACCAGGGGTCTCCAACCTTGGCAACTTTAAGACATGTGGACTTCAACTCCCAAAGTTGCTAAGGTTGGAGACCCCTGAGTTAAACTATTCTGTAGAGGTTTCAAATGGCCTTGCTATCTATTTCAATGAAAGCATTTTCTGGCATACATGCATATGTGTAGAAAACATTGGGGGGGTGGGCTATGGAACAGCCATACCATAACTTTGATTTACTCTGGCTGCTTCACAGCTTCAGAAAATTCCAGGAACTGTTATACTCATGAAACATCATGGAACAATTTGCAACACCTGGTACAAAGTACAAAAATACAGACTGCAGTTTCTCATTTATTTTCTTCTTAAATATACTGCAACCTGTTTCTGGGTTAACTGTAATTTATATAAGAATTTTGGCTTAATTTTATAGAACATTCATATTGCATTTTACCGATAGCAAAAAAAAAAATTGTCCTGGAGCAGCAATAAAAAATGAATCTCTACCTTCAGGCTTACAGATAATAGTGTAACTTATACAGAAAAGATCAGGAAAGGGAGTATGAAACAGCAGCTAATTCTTAAAGTTACAATTCATATTACAAGTAACATGATGACAACATAATAGTGTGGTTATCACCAGGTTAGAATTGGAAAACCAGAAGCAATTGGTCCTGCAGGAGATGTGATAGTTTTCTTCCTGAACTGTACAACTTGGAAATCCATCGCAAATTCTGATAATATTTGTAAATATATATATATATATATATATAAAGTTTTCGCGGGTACTTACATGTATGGTATTCAGCTTTG